>WBMY01009722.1:260085-279025 GCA_013397315.1 Donacobius atricapilla | reverse complement strand
TCAGTGAACAGCCAGCTCTGGGCAGGGAATGGCACCTGCAGCTCCTCCTTGGGTGAACAGCCAGCTCTGGGCAGGGAATGGCACCTGCAGCTCCTCCTTGTTCAGTGAACAGCCAGCTCTGGGCAGGGAATGGCACCTGCGGCTCCTCCTTGCTCAGTGAACAGTCTCACCTCATCTCGTGCCACCTGGAGGTGGTGATTTAGGGAGCAGGGGTTTTGTGGAGGAGGTGGAGGAAATTTTCCACGTGGAAATTCAATGTCCAACTCCTCATCTCCCTTTCAGGCGGCATCTGTGCAAAACAGAGTTTGAAGGTGGTCAGGTGAAGTGTCACAAATCCGTGAGCTTTGTTTCAGCACTGTAGATGTAATGGTAGCACCTACAAGTGAGATACAGCCCTCACTGACCTGGGGGTCTATTAGAACAAAACTTAAGAACTTAAATTCATGATTTCTGTTTAAAATCTGGCTTTTGTTGATCAGGTTAAGTGTTTCTTACGATATTCCAGTGTGGTGCAGATGACTTTGGTGGGGTTTCAGGTTGCCCCCGATGCCTAACTCCCAGTTTTGTTGGTGCTCTGCCCTGCAGGTGATGGAGGGAATGATGTTAGCATGATTCAGGAGGCTGACTGTGGTGTTGGAGTTGAAGGAAAGGTGAGATTACCTCATGTTTAATGACAATTTTCTGTGGCCAGTTTTCAAGCAACTCTTAAACGAATCCTGAGATATTTGTGCAAGCAAGGGAACAAGCTCCCACAAGAACCATCATCAGACCAGTAGCCCTGTCATGAGAAATAATTCAGCTATAAAGGAGACTGCTGTTAAAGGGAGATAAATTCTTCATTTGGTTCTTGGCAGAATGCCTGAATTTGTACCCTCATGGTTAGTTTTGGGGGTTTTTGATGCCCCAAGTGCTGGAGTTATAATTACACCGCTAAGACATATCTTACATCCACAATTAAAAACTGTTCATATTAGTTTGCAAAACAAACTCTGGGTCAAAGCTCTGATTCCTGCACCTGGAGCTGTGGAGCTGCAGGACTGGGTTGGCAGCAGCAGACAGACTCTGCTTGCAGTGAGCCAAAATTGTGTGAACTTTTGAGACTGGGAATTTGTGTTCAGCACTGACTTGATAGGAGTGTCACGTTAACATGTGTGCTGTGGATCAGAATCCAGAGGTTGCTTAGACTTGGAGGCCAAGGTTCAAATGGGAATTCTCCTCATATTTTTGCTCTTCGCTTAAAACCCACAGTGGAAGGAGAAGTACTGAGGCAATGCTCTCCCTTCACCGAGCATACTGCAAATATTCCTGGAAATTCTGTCAGTGATAACTCAATAATAACACGATATTCTTTGTTTCCAGTGCTGAAATGATCTCACTGTGCTTGTCCTTGCTCTTGTTCCCAGGAAGGGAAGCAGGCATCGCTGGCAGCTGATTTCTCCATCACTCAGTTCAAGCACCTGGGTCGTTTGCTCATGGTCCATGGAAGGAACAGCTACAAGAGGTCTGCAGCCCTCAGCCAGTTTGTGATCCACAGGAGCCTCTGCATCAGCACCATGCAGGTAAATGGGCTGCCAGGAGGGGGTTTCCAGAGAGAGGTGGAGAAGCCAAATCATAAAGGAAAGGTCCCGTGGCTCATTTGCAATGCTGCTGTTTCTTCCCCCAAAAATTTTCGTGGGTTAGGATTTGAGGTTGTTACTTTGATATGAAAACACGTGAGAAAATTCCTGGTATTGGACAAATACCAGCAACTGCTCCAAAGGACTAAAAAGGGTTGATATTCCATTAGTCTGTCTTCATTTCAGGAACTGGGAGAACCCGCTGCAAGGGTGTTCCAGTTTGAACAGAGTGTATCTTTAAGCTGTTAGTTTTACTGCAGTATCTCAGTGCCTAAAAAGCTCATTTCTTTTCTAGGCTGTCTTCTCATCAGTATTTTACTTTGCTTCGGTTCCTCTCTACCAAGGCTTCCTCATCATTGGGTAAGAGCTCACTTTTTACTGGTAGTGAGGAAAACCTGTGCGCAATGAACCCTTGGGGGCTGATTAAAATGCAAGCCACGCACATCTCCACTCTGCTCACAGCACTGCTGCAGGAGCTGGTGTGAGCCTTGTCCCCTCCCAGTGCAGACACTTCCAGAACCCTTTCCAGCAGCAAGCTTTGTCCCCTTTGTGAAGCAGCCCGTCCTCCAGGAATGTTCCTTTGATCCCAGTAAAAAGCAGAGGGGCAGTTCTGGGCTGCTGTCGGCACAGCAGTGAGAGGCAGTGCCAGGAGGAGGGACAGCCCAACCTTCGTTCCTGTCCAGAAACTGCCCAAAACATGGCATTGCTACTGTAATCCCAGTGTGACTTTCTATACTTTGGAGTACATAACTTAGAAAAACAGCAAATTCATCTCCATTGCCTTCTGATGCAAAGAGAATGAACCCTGAGCTGAGAGCAGACTTTGGGATGGGCACAGGTCAGTCCTTGGCTCCATTGATAACCCACCACAATATTTGAACCAGTCACTTGTGTGTGAGTGTTCCTGAGCAAAAGCCACTCAAAAAGCAAATCCTGATGGTTTTTTTCCTACCTGCAAAACTCCAGTGTGCTCCATTTGCCAGTTTTTATAATGTGTACATTGTTGGACGCCTGAAGAATATTGCATTTCCCTTCTGGAGCCTGGCATTTGTTTGCTCATCTCCACCTGAGATAATTTACTGGGTCTCCTGCCTTCTTCCCAGGTACTCCACAATTTACACCATGTTTCCCGTGTTCTCTCTTGTCCTGGACAAGGATGTGAAATCGGAAGTTGCAATGTTGTACCCAGAGCTCTACAAAGATCTTCTCAAGGTGTGCGAGACTCTTGTTTGTGTGTTTTGCTTTAAGGCAAGATCCTCATCTTGATTTGAAACTCTAAATCTGTAAAGCCAAATATATTGCCAGGAGATCCAGAACTTTATCAGGCATTTCCAGGCAAAATTCTGCTAAAGTCAAATTTGAATCAACAGATAAACCAGAATTCCTGGCCGTTGCTGATTGAATGCTGCGTGAAACGCAATTTATTAAAAACGGCTGGGCAAGTAGAAGTTCCATTCTGTGGGAAATTCTAAGGATTTAATATTACCAATTTGTTCCATAATAAAGGGAAAAGAGAAATTGTTGGGGATTTGGCGCTGTCCTGAAGCCAGAAAAGGGAAGAGGGGAAGGGATTTGCTCATTTGATGGAGGCAGGAGGTTATCCCAGAGTTTCTTCAGTAGAAATTTGACTGGAGCATGATCTGAAGGTTTGCTTGCTGTGCCATTTTTGTTGCTCTAGCATCCAAGTCAGGTCCTTCTCCTTAGACAAAGAAAACTTCATTTTATGTTTACCATAGAAATATCGGGAAGGTAAATCTTGTCTTAGGTTCCTTTGTAATTTTTTTTTTTCTTCCTCCCTGGAAAATGTTTTGAATAACTGGGGTATGCAGTACTATTCCCTGGGAACATCTTTCTTAGTTGAAGGAAAGGGTGGACTGAGTCTTCCCCAGATCCTTTCCCTCAAGGATTCCTGTTAAACAGATACTCTGAGAAGCACAGCCTGTTTTTCCAGAGCCTCAATAAGTCTCCATCTGGTTTCACTTGGATGTTGTCTCTTATGTCATAAACCACTAATTCTTCAGCCATCCTTAGGCCTGGTCTAAACATAGGGGGGTTTGTGCTGGTATGGCTGTGTTGGCTGGAGATGGTTTTTTCAAAATCTATCTGCCTTCAGTATGAGGGTGATTTGTGTGTGTCTAGAAATGCAATATTAATGTATTCACATCGATGGGTGTACACACATCTTATATTTCACTCCTGAGGCACCTTTGCGCTGAATTAATCGTGTGTGCAGTGAGGGCCAGGTTGTGCTGGGGGAGCCCTGAGCTTCCACAGCCCCTTCGTGCACCCGGAAAAATGAGAATAAAGGGGCACTGCCACAGGGCTGCTTGGTTTGTTTGATTTAATTTGTTTTCCAAATCATCTTCCAACTATCTTACTAATTTCTAAGTTGATCAATAAGTGACTTTTCACAGAATAAAACCCCAATGGAGTTTTGTCTTTTTATTCCCCCACCCAGGGACGACCGTTGTCATACAAAACGTTTTTAATCTGGGTCTTGATAAGCATTTATCAAGGTAAGAAATCAACTTCTGCTTCTGCCTTTCGATGTTACAGCATGTGCGACTAAGTTTTGGTATTGCAGGAAGTTAAGTAAGGCACGAAATGAATTTCCCAAAGTACCCTTGTGGTGATGAATAGATTTTGTTTTTGTCTCGGAAAATGTCGATAGCATTACCAATGGAAAAAATTATCTAAACTTCCAAATATTGGCAGTAATTGGTCAACCCTGTGAAGCAGAGTTCAAACCATTGTGCCTCTTCCCATCAGAACCATCCACTGTCACTCTGTGCAAGTTCCTTGCAGTGCTGTAGCTGCCCCATCTCTGAAGCAGAGCTCATGGCTCGCCCCTTCTTTTGGGAAAAGTCTCCAATCTCTGGATTTTGCAGTTTTTGTAGACATGGAAAATGCAGCATCTGTAGCCTTCTGTATTTTATCCAGAAATGGAAGTGGCAATAGTTCTGGTTGCTTCACAGGCATCTGTAATTCAGGGTCAGAGTTGAGCTCACGTTCTTGATTATATCTTACACACTCTAATTAGGCTGCTAAAGCAATTAAGTAAATGCCTTAATTACAATGTAATTTCAGCAGTGGATGTAGTAATTTGGGTATATATCTAAGAAGATATTTTCTCTCATTTTGTCTTTTTTTTTTTAATCAAGTACCCTCAAACTCAAATGCTCTCTATAAGTATTAGTCAGGGAATTGTAGAACACAGGTCAGTAATGTGGAGCTCAAAGCTGAAGTGGCAAAATTCCCGGTTTTCCAAAAAACAAGCAGGTAATTCTAATGGATGTAATTGATGTTGCCATCCCCAGCAGGGAGTGAATCTAGGAGTATAAAATCTCAGTTAGCTTTATTTCCTGAAATCAGTCACGGGAGTCCTACAACAGGGATCATCAGGGGCTTGGGATGCTGAGTGACACAATGGCAAAGCCAGGGCATGGGAGAGAACACTCCCAAGTGGTGGAAGGCTGCAGCCAGAGGGTGATGCACGGTGGGAAAAGATTCCTCCTGGAGCTCAGAGCCCTCTCTGGTTACAGGGCTTGGTTAAAGTGACTTCACCAGTGCTCCATAACCAGCAAACAGCCGCCAAACAACGGGGCCAGTTGCTAGCAGAGATGAGCCCGACCAAAACCCGAGCAGCCCCAAGGTTTGGAAAGTTCAGAGCTGGGTTTGAACTCTGTGGCTGGAGCCGGGTTCCCGCGCAGGTTTTCCCTTCCGGAGGCGGCCTGGGTGATGGATGTCGGTGTGGATTACTCACGCCGCTCACACGAGTTATTTGTGCAGGTGGCCTGGAGCGAGGCCTGGCCAGCCAGGAGAGGAGCACAGACAATGCCTCCTCGGCAGAGCTTCCACGGGATTCTCTGAGGGGGAGGTGTGAAGGGGAGAGATCTCGGCCCAGGCAGCACAAATTGGGGCTCACTTGTGTCCACTGAGCTTTTCAGCGCGTTGCTGCCTCTTGGCACCGCGGCAGTGCAGTAGGATATAGAGGAATTCGATCTCTTCTAGCTTCTGAGCAGTGACCAAGTGCCTTTGTGGGAGGATAGAGTTTCATGATGTTAGAGATCTCCAGCTGCCAAAACAGCATGTATTAATTTCCTATCTCCATGTGTCTGTGAACGTGATGGACTGTTAGAAAACTCTGGGTACCTCTGCTGTAACTTTTCCCTGTCTTCTCATCAGTTCTGTCTCCTAAATAGTAACTGATTCGTTGTCGTTACATTCATCGGGTTTCATGAACAACAGCCTCAAGACAGGATTGTTTCAGCCTTTCCAAGACCTAACTGTGGGTTTTAGAGCTGAGCCTGGTGTTGGACTGAAGTAATTCCGTTCCCTTGCAGGTAGCATCATCATGTATGGAGCACTCCTCCTCTTCGAGTCGGAATTCGTGCACATTGTTGCCATTTCCTTCACGTCCCTGATTCTCACCGAGCTGCTGATGGTGGCCCTGACAATCCAGACGTGGCACTGGCTCATGATCGTGGCCGAGCTGCTCAGCCTCTCCTGCTACATCGCCTCCCTGGTCTTCCTGCACGAGTTTATTGGTGAGGTTTAATGCTCTCCCCCAGGCAGTTCATGGCCTGGACGGTGACGTGAGCAAAGGGCTGTTGCTGGAGCCAGCAGTAGGCAGTGACAGCAGTACCACAGGAAGCTCGGTGTGATTTGAAGGCACTTGGAAGATATTTTATGGTTTCTTCCCACAGCAAAAGGCTAGAGAGAAGGTAAAGGTGGTCAGCAGAGTGTGCTACCCAGTGAATCTCAGCCATTCTTTGAGCTCCAGCCCGTGTCAGCTGTCTCATGTAGCAGCGGCCTTTATTTCCATATGGGAATCTGAGATGGCAGATTGAAGTCTCTGCTGTTGGATTGAGAGAATTGGTCTTTTAAACTGCGTGGAGGAGCTGCCTCCTAAAACTTACCTACTTGATCTTTAATGTTCGTTGGGACCATTCTCTCCTGGGTTTGGTCGGTGGTGGTGCTGCAGTTGCCTGAAGCAGAACTAATCCCCTTCCCTGGCTGGAGGGAGAAGGGCGAGGAGTTCCAGATCCAGTAGCTGTTGAGTTGCACATATCAGACCCGTGGGCTTGTTCCAGTGTTTGTTCAGGAACCACAAGGTGTCACTGCTTCTTCCATAAAGCTCTTTCCTAGCTGGAGACAACAGGGATAACTTCCCCCCGGCTGCATCTGTCCCTCTCATGTGGTTATCCCAGTTCTGTTTTGAACGCTGCTTTAACTCATTCTGTAAAGATTCTGAGGTGTTTGGGGTCCAGAGCTGCGTGTGCTGGGCTCAGCCAAGCAGCAGAGGCAGCTCCCAGAGTGGCAGGACACGCAGTGCTTGGCCGTGCCAGGAGGACATCCCCGTTCCAGCTGGGGTTTGGGAGGGCAGTTACCTGTGACAGCCACATTCCCTACACCCGCTGCTCAGCACACCTCTGCATCTCCTGGGGAAGAGAAGGAGTGAGGAGTGAGGAGCCAGGTGTCATATGAGCTTTGAACTTGGAGGAGGGGCAGTTTTAAGAATTGTAAAATCACAGAACGGCCTGGATTGGAAGGGAGCTTAAAGATGACCTAGTTCCAAGCCCGTGGCACGGGCAGAAGGAAGCAGTGGCAGACTGAGCTGCTTTCCTGCACCCCTTCGCAGAAGGTCCTCCCCGTGTTTTTGACTCGGTGCTCCTTTCTCCACACAGATGTTTACTTCATTGCCACCTTGTCGTTCCTGTGGAAGGTCACTGTCATCACCCTGGTGAGCTGCCTGCCCCTCTACGTCCTCAAGTACCTGCGAAGGAGGTTTTCTCCCCCCAGCTACTCGAAGCTCACGTCCTAGGGCTGCTGCTGGCACACACAGACAGGCACTGCCAGGGCCCAGAGACAAACGCCAGCTGTTCCCAAAAGCACCACGTCCACGCCGGCCTCAGGACCCCGTGGTAATGTCTGTCACCTGCTGCTGTGGTGAGACACTTCCAGACTGCCCTGAACGGGACCCTAACACCCAAAGGGAATGTTTGGAGGGTGGAGGCTCTGAGTTCATGCAGTTCTTGGCACTTTTGTTCTGCTTAACTGGGGTCAAATGCACGGAACTGCGATGGCAATGGGTTTCTCTTGCATGGTTCAAAGTCTGTGGAAGCTGCTACCTGACCTTGGGATTTACATTTGACAATTTTAAGTGAATTTTTTAAGTGTCTGCGCTGTTCTTTGCATTGTGTTACATTTTTTTTTTTAATGTTATTCGTCTTTTTGATTCAAGAAGTTACATTCTTTTTACATCTTGGAAATCCCTTAATGTAGGTGATGCACTACACTGCTGACGGCTGATTCCTGATTTATGGCATGTTGTTTCCATAATGGGGCTCCAGCCTGTCGGATCCACACACACAGGAGAACCTGAGCATGTCTTGAGATTTTCCTTCCATTGAAATGTGGTCACCCAGTGATTTTGGAGGTATCCAGCCATTGATAAAGACAGAGAAGTGGTGGCTCCAAACGAGAGAATTCAGTTTTGTTTTGCTTTTGCGCTTCCTGTTAAAAGGAGCCGGTGACATAATAGTTCTACTCTGTATTTATTTGTGTAGCAGAAAATTATCTAAACTAAAGCAAATCCTCTTTGGAGCAGAACTTTGCAGTTGATCATCCTTGAAATGTGTCGACAACGTGAGAAGAGACTCGTACTGTTCTGCAGACAATGTGGCAGACGTGTCTTGAATCCTTGGAGACTGAACGGAGAGGTCACAGAGCTGCTGCTCCTCACAGCTCCATGGAATCTGTTTCCTGTTAGTGTGAAACTTGGAGGGTGAGCTGCAAATAAGCAGAGGCACTCCTGGGTGGATGTTTTAATGACATACTCCCTGCAGAGAGGCAGTTTTTGGAACCTTGCACTTGCTTGGCTCTAAAAACCAAACCTGAATCACCGGAGTGGGTTCATACAAAGGCATTAGGCTTGTGTGCAGAGCAAATTTATGCACTTTTAATTTTCAAAAATTAAACTCAATGAGTTATGTCATTAATATAAACTTTGGTCCACATTATAATATCATGAGGAGAGCAACACGTGCTCAGGCTTCTCAGCAGGACAGAGACTTACAGGGACCTTTTAGAGCTGGGCTGATGAATCAGACACGGATGGGCTTTTGGTGGCAGCCATCCTTGCCTAAGGCTCTGCAGTCTGTGCTGGATCAGCTGCTTGCTGTCTTCTTCCCACATCAGAGAAACTGCGGGCCGAGCTGGCACTGCTTGGAGCTGCAGTTCCTTGGCTGCACAGGAGGGAAAGAGCCCGGAGCCTGAGCTCCTGTCCCAGAGCAGAGCCCAGAGCCTGAGCTCCTGTCCCAGAGCAGAGCCTGAGCTCCTGTCCCAGAGCAGAGCCTGAGCTCCTGTCCCAGAGCAGAGCCCAGAGCCTGAGCTCCTGTCCCAGAGCAGAGCCTGAGCTCCTTTCTGGGAGTTGGGCTCACAGCCTCCTGTGAATTAATGCCGTTTTGCCAGAAAGTTCCTCACACTGTCTTTATCATGGCTGGATAGTGTTGGCCACGCCACTGTTCTGGAGTGCCCAGACAGCATTTCACAGAATCATGGAATGGTTTGGGTTGGAAGGGACCTTAAATCCCACCCAGAGCCACCCCTGCCATGGCAGGGACACCTCCCACTGTCCCAGGGGCAGCCACAGCTTCTCTGGGCACCCTGAGCCAGGGCCTCCCCTCCCTCACAGGGAGCAATTTCTTCTCAATATCCCATCAAATTTACTTTCATTAGTTTAAGAACAAGAACCAAGAATTCCTCGTGGCCCCAAGTGGTGACTGAGCAGCCCAGCCCCTCTGGGCTCTGGTGCCCAGCCCTGTCCCTCTCTCCTGTGCGTTGGTAGTTCAGTGTCCTGCAACAGTGCCAAGCTACTGTGTGTAAATATTTGAGACATATAAGTGGTAGAATTCACTGTTTCCTCAAGTCAATACAGTTTACACTGAGTGGACCATATTTGCAAACTATTAGCTTACACCAAGAAAGGGAGTGAACTGTGATTTCATTTGTATTTATTGAATCATAAGTTTATAGCCTATTTAGTAGTTGATAGTGATCTGTAGCTGTGTGTTGGGGTGTGGATTCTGTTCTTTGCAGCTCGTGGTTTTGCACAAGGTAGTAAATCCAGGAAGTCATTTCTACCTGGATATACACTACATTTTTTCAAAGCAGTCAGAGACTAAAACTGCCATCTAACAAACAGCAGGAAAGAGGAACACTTCTGTTTTTCAAGTTCAGCACTTTATGTTTGCAACCCATTTCTCTTAAGTTATTCAAAAATGTTTTTAAAAGCGAAATTTAATACACATGTTCCTATTTGCTGTACATTAAAATAAATTGATTCTCTGCTGGAAGTTTCATCTTTCCCTCTAGTATCCTCATGATTTGTACTTTTGGGGAGTGAGGCATTTTCTTCTTCTGTGTAGTATCTTGTGGCCTTAGTGTTCTTCTTCTTCCTTTATCGGTGTGGGTTATGTGCTGTGACAGTTCCTGTGTGACCTGTGTGCTTTGGGGCTGCTCCAGGTGATGCCCCGGGGTGCCAGTGTGAGTCTCCCCTTGCTCCTGCTGTCCCTGGCTCCAGGTGATGCCCCTGGCTCCAGGTGATGCCCCTGGCTCCAGGTGTGAGTCTCCCCTTGCTCCTGCTGCCCCTGGCTCCAGGTGATGCCCCTGGCTCCAGGTGTGAGTCTCACCGAGCTCCTGCTGCCCCTGGCTCCAGGTGATGCCCCTGGGTGAGTCTCCCGTTGCTCCTGCTGCCCCTGGCTGCCCACACCCCGCGCTGAGCTGCTGCAGAGTGAGGTTTTGTGGCACGCACTGTTCTCTTCCTGCCCCTCTGCGGTAATTCCAGGAGTGTCCCAGCCCTCTCTATCCCCTCAGCTCTGCATTTCTCTCCTCCGCAGAGCTTGTCCTGTTCATCTGTGCCAGCGTTTGTTTAGCTCAGCTGGCGGTGCGGTGCAAACCCAACGTTCTGTGTCCAGCAGCAGCTTCAGGGTGTGACAGAACTGCTGGGGGGGCTCAGGACCATCCCTGCTGTGCCCTCGGGGTGAGCCCCGTGCTAGGAGCTGCCCCAGGGGAGTTTTCCTGTGCTCCCCTGAGCTGTCCCAACCTAGCCCAGGGACCGCCTGGGCCTCTGGAGCCGAGGGGAGTCGTGCTGGGGCTGAGCTGGGTTTGTGGGGGAGCCCCGGGTCAGAGGGGAATCCCTACAGCTCTGTGGGGTTTGTGTGCAGGAGGTTTCTGCAGCTCTGCTGCGTCCCAGCCCCGTTGGCACAAGCGGAGCTCAGCCCCAGGGATGTGAACCCTGAGTGCAGCTCCGTGTCCCGGGCTGTTCTCTGGGGTTGGGCTCACCCCGCAGGGGCTGGGGCCAGTCCATGCCCCCCTCAGCAGGAGCTGGGTGGGCTCTATTTATCATTAGTTATTTCATAAGTGTTGAACTCTATGATTTGCATGAAATCCTGTGGTTCACAGCTTTGCCAATATGGTCCATCACTACTGCCTACGACAACTTGCGTACTTATATGCCTTTGAGAACATTTTTAATTGTTAAAATTGTTTAAAAAAATCGATGTTAATTTAATTTTTAATGGGGAAATGGATTCTGGTGTCAAAATAGTATTTACTGTGATGACAATGTTTTGTACCTTTCATCCAGCTAAACAACCTGTAAATACTCCTGAGTCAAGAGAAATATGAATGCCAATTATTTATTGTTCTGTGGAGTTACATGTCGCAGATGTGTGAGAACTTAAAAGGGAATGTTGTAAAACAAGGTGGAAAAAATAAATTTTATGCAACTTCTTTACTTCACCCCTGCATGCTGCACCTGGTTAGTCCTGGCACGACCAGCCCCAGATGTGTGGGAACTGTCAGGATTTGGAGAAGTTGTCCTGTGGGCGTTTAACCTGCGTGTGGGAAATGCAAATCCTAGAAATGGTCGGAGCTGTTTCGTTAAATTCTTTCTCGGTTTTAACAGGGGTGGTCATTGCTGCTGGCAGCCACTGCTGGGAATGAGGAGGGAATTTTCATTGGAACACAGATATATCCTGCCCTGGGAAGAGCAGTGATGCAACAGCATTAGGAACAGCTATTTTGGGAATGTTCTCATCCCTTGGACATTTGATTCAGTGAGTGGCTCGGCACGAGAGCAGTCCCAGGGTGAGGAACAGGGGGAGAGGCAGGATTTAACACTGAATATTCTCCACAGGGGAAACGTCAGTAATGTTGAGTACGAAAAGAGTACAGCAATTTTCTACCAAAAATGTAATAGAGCTATAAACACTCTTAAAAAAAAAAAGAAAGAAAGAAAATTCAGAATGCAGTTGGATAAAGTAATTCTCTAACTTGGGAGACTGTTTATTGAAAGCAGTGATAAACTATCCCTCAGATCACTGACCATCTATGGAAGTGTTTCTTTTAGATTCTATAGGACACAGATGCCCTTTTTAATGACTAACTTCTTTTTGGTATAAAGTAGTTAATGCGAATATTAAGTAAACGATTTTTGTGATGTTTGCACACATCAAATGAATGGTGCAGACTCCAGAAATCACAGGAACAGACTTGGTTCCCAAGTGTTACCAATTTCCCACTCTAAATGGGTTACATAAGCCCTGGTTAGTGGTTCCTTTAATTTACGGACGGTTTCTTTTTAATGCTGAAATGTGTAATTAAAAAAAGCTAGAAACAGTTTTTCTAAACTCGCTCTGGAAGGGAAGGAGAATTTCAGCAATTTTTTTTTTTTCACCCAAACATTGCATAATAATAGAAATGTCAAAGATTTCCATGGGGTTTCATTTCATTCTTCATGTGGCTGTGGTCGTGCAAGAAGTCTGAACACTGCAGGGGCTGGCAGATTTTTGGAGGATCACACATCCTGGGCTAAGTTTTCAGCCTGGGCTTTACCGAAGAATGCCAGTGGCCTTGTTTTTCACATTGGGGCTGTATTATACACTGGTGTGTCTCTGGTTTTCCTTTTTTCTGAGAAGGAAGAATAGGTGCTGGCCGGAATTTGGCGTCTCGCTCTGGCCCTGGGCTTGATGGAGCTGTAGAGGCCTCCCTGCACCATGAACCGTTTGGAGAGAGGAAAACCTGGTTCACCTGCTCTGTCTTCACCTTCTGCTGGCTGAAGCCACCACACCTGCTGCCTCTTCTCCCCTGCCTTGCTGTGGCTTTAAAAATTGTCTTACATCTCCAGCAGAGGGAGGGAGCGGCTGCTGCTCCCCTTTCCCAGGTAGGAGAGAACCAGAGAGAACCCGTGGTCTGGGCTGGCCCCACAGGCAGAGCACAGAAAGCAGAAAAATATTCCTGTCTTGATGATTAGACTTTCTCAGCACCTTGAACATGGGAGTCAATCCTACAGGAAACTTCCTTCTTCCACAGAGTATTCAGATGATTGGTTTTAAACGAGAAATGCTATTGCAGGCTTTAAAAACCTGAGTGGGAGTGTTGATAAACCCCAATCCAAACGTTTCAGTGGAACCTCTGGTGTTCCTGTGGAACTGCAGATCCAAATCACACCTGCAGATCTGGAGCTGCAGATCCAAATCACGTCTGTGCTAAATGTTAAACCTAAGAGCTGTGGGGCTCTCTGGGTTACGTGTTGCCATCGCCAAAATTTTCCTGCTGTAATTGGTTAGAGATGATGAGCGTCTTGCAGGATCTGGCCATGAGGAGAATGTGATTCTGCTGCTCTTCCTCCCTTCGTGGCCCAAGACCTGAGTGGGTTACAAAAAAGGGCTTTAAAATCACTGCATTCCCACTTGAAAGGCTCCCACTCTTGGCTTGCAGGGATTGTCCACGTAAGGCAGAATATTGTCTGCTCTTCAGATTCTCTCAGAAAGGAGCAGTAACAAGAACAATCTGTGCGAAAGAATTCAGCGCAGTAAAGATGGGGGTAATAGCCATTCTCATTTGTCCTTTTATGTGAAACAGATTTTATTTTAAATGTACACTCTGAGTAGCTTAACCATATCCAGAGAGTTGTTCACCGGGAAAAGAGCAGGGTTTCCCAGAGGATAAATCGGGAGCGTGGGTGGAGGTGAGTGGGCTGTACTGAGTGGTCGTGCTCAGTCAGCTCAGGAGCAGCCTGGGCACACCTTGGTGGCGTGGGCACCCAGGGATGTCCTGCCTCGTGCTGTTGGCAGCAGGCTGACCCCTGTGCCCCAGTTCTGCTCCCAGGAGCTGTGCTGGCATCGCTGGGCCTGTCCTGTGCTGCCTCTGCTGGCTTCCAAACCTCACCTCCGATTCCTGCTGGACAGCTGCCACCGACCTGTGACAAAAGGTGATGCAAACAGCTATTGGCCAGGACTGCCATTAAAATGAGGGCAAATCAAATGCCCGGTAAGGGTCCCACTGAAGCATTTCCCTGCTCCAGCAGCAATGGTGTCAGTGCCAAGGGGAGAAACAGCGCGCAGAAAAGCTCTGGGAAAGGCAAGGGACGGTGCCCACAGAGGCAGAGCTCCTCTGCACCTTTGCGAACCTGAGATCAGGGTTTGGAATAAAAAAGGCCCATTGATAAGGATCAGCATTCCCTCTGTCAGATTTTAGTACCTGATCTTTCCTGGAGGCGCTCCAGAAGACAAATTCTGGAGTGAAATCTCTATTTGCAGCGCTGACCCCTGAGGAGAGGCACTTCCCCAGGCGGGTGGGATGGAGCACGGGGCTGGTGTGAAGGCACAGCTCACACTCACCCCTGAGGAGAGGCATTTCCCCAGGTGGGTGGGATGGAGCACGGGGCTGGTGTGAAGGCACAGCTCACACTCACCCCTGAGGAGAGGAGCTTCCCCAGGCGGGTGGGATGGAGCACGGGGCTGGTGTGAAGGCACAGCTCACACTCACCCAGCCCCTCACACAATCCTCGGGTTTTGTTCAAGCCCGAGCTGAGCTCTTGCTCGTTACTGAAGCGTGGAACTAATTGTTACAAGCTCTGTGCTCTCCATAAATTGCCTGCAGAGGAGAGAAACCTCTTGTGTCTCACAGGTGAGTGAGATCCTTTTCCTGTGGGGTCCTTGTGGTGTCCCCCATGAGGAGCCCAGCGCTGATTTACACAGCCCCAGCTCATCCTTGCTCCAGCCCTGAGGAGCACAATGCCCCAAAGCCTTCAGCAAAGGCAGAGCCTGGAGGAAATTCCAGGTGTTAACATCCAATAAAAAAAGCTGGGCTGAGCCAGGATGGCAGAGCCCGGCCCAGGCAGGCCTGACCTAATGCAGAGCTTTATGGAGGTGGCAGGTAAGGACTAATTACAGACCCTGCACTCCATCACGGGCTGGCTTGTCAGCTCGGCTCAGGGGCTGAGGTGCCTACGGTCACCCTGGGGGCTCCCTGCCCCTCCCCATAACTGGATGCAGTTGGCTCCCAGAGAAACGTGGGGAGTAAATCTGAGGTGCTGAAAGAAATACTGCAGCAGGAATCGCACTGTGGGGAAGGTTTTATATGTGTTGGGGTGAATTAATGACCGGGGTTGGGGTTTTTGGAAAGGAAAAAAAAAAAAAACACAACAAACTTTGTGCACAAATACATAGTTTAAAATATATTCTCTTTCAAATGCCAGCTATTTTAACAGCAGTGTAAATCAGATTTTACAGACCACATATTTCAAGTATGAAGTTCATTAAATGTGTGAAATTCTAGATTAGCTGCCGGGTGTGGCCAGGGCCCCAGTAATGAATTGTAAATTCTGTTCAGGATATAATATCAGATTCCCTTGCCCTGGCGCTGATATGAAAGGACTAAAGCCACCTTTTCAAAACAGTCATAACCTTTCTTTATTATCTTTATTTAGTTTAGCCATCATATGATACAAGGAATGACTGCATCAGTGTTTCCATCCTGAACCTAATGCACAGGTGTTTAACTTCATTAATTTGTGGGTTTATTATTATTAAACCAGCCTGTCTCAATGTAGCAGAAATTATTGCTATCAGCTCATACACGTTTTTGCCGGTGCCCCAATAATGGGTGGTTGGCCGTCTTCAGATTCAAGAATATCACTCTAAACTACAATTCCCTCTGAATCGGTACAAAAAAAATATGGATTAATTAATGATGCTGTTCTCATTCCATAAACCCTTCCATGAGCTGGGGGCAAGGCAGCAGAGGGCGCAGATCTATGCTGTGACATTTAGGGACAGCTCTCAGCGGTGTCCAGCTGCACTGGACAGAGCAGGCGGGACAGAAATCCGGCTGTTCTGTGCCCCAGGGATGGGCACCCCAGGGATAAAGCTGGGGGTTGATCCAGCACGTGCCTCTGCTCCTGCACGGCCTGGCCTTGCTGTTCCTTCCCTTCCCTCTCCCTCCTGCACTATCCAAGGGGAAGGAGGTTCACAAGCCAGTTCTAACCCTGATATAACCAATAACGGGAATTTCCCAGGGAGCTGGGCCTGAAAATCCAGGGCTAAGTAGCGGAATTGGCATCTCTCACTCGTGGCTGTTGGTTGGAGACCTCTTCCCGCAGCAGAATTTTCAATTGTAGATGAAAAGCGAGTTCTCGTTTGGAGGGAATTCAGGCAGCGCTGGTTCCAGAGCCGGGGAGCTCTGTGTGGGTGGATTCCCTGCGCCACGCCGAGCTCAGCGCCAGATCGGACACTCTCTAACTCAATCAAGCGAGTGAAGATATTATTTATGGTTATTTAGACGAGTGCAGGGTCGGGGATGAAGAGGCCCCGCGCCGTGAGGGTGCTCCAGGGCTGCTGGGGAAGGGCAGCGAGGTGCTGGAGTGCAGGACTGGGCTCTGGGGGCTCCGGGGGTGCAGCGAGGACACGGCCCGAGTGTGGGAATCTGCTCTGCCCTGCTCTGCAGCACGGCAGGGACGTGTGGAGCCTGCTGCGGGAGCCTCGTGTGCGAGGGCACTCTCGGGGAGAGCAGTATTTACTTTGGAAGGGCCAGCAGCTTTTGTCAGGAATACTTATTGTTGCCGTGAGACTGAAATACCTTTTTTTGCAAGTGGAAAACAGAGATGTCTCCATGAAGTCTCTGATGATAAAACCCAGGCAGCTGCCCCAATGGCCTGAGAGCACATCCTCAGGAAGCCTTGATGCCTTATCTCCTAAAGAGCATGAGAAATAATAATTTTTTTTAAAAATAATAATCGGTTTTATTGCCAAATGCCTGCGCGGAGCCGGGCGGGGAGGCTCATCCTCCGGCAGGGCGATGCTGTGGGCGGCTGCCAGGGGAAGTCAGGGACCCCCCCTGGGGCCGGGACCCCCGGGACAGCGGCTCCCCAGAGCCCCGAGCCCCCCGGGCCGGCCGCAGCTCCGCTCTGCCGGGCACGGAGCTCCCTGCTCGGCCTCCCGGGCTGCGAGCCCGGCGGGGACAAGTTCAGCTTCCAAATCCATCCCCCGAGCCAGGGAGCTGCTCGGGGCCGCGGCCAGCAGCTGCATCTCTCCCCTGTCCCCAAAGCCGGGCACCCGCTGGGCACAGCCCCGAGGGTGCCGTGGGCATGGGGGGCAGCTGGGTCGGTTTTTTGGGGGGGTAGGGATGCAGTCCAGAACGTGCCCCTAAAAGGCAGAGGAAGTATTCTCCTAAAGAGGGAATAAATAGCTAAAAATATTAGCTATTAATAGCTCCTTACCTCCAAAAATAAAATCCCTTAGTGATACCAAAATAAGAAAGCAAAGGAAAGTCGGAGGATTTTGGCCTTCCTTTGAAAAAGGCAGCTAAAAATAACTATATATATATATAAAAATCTCTCGTTTCTAGGGAAAGTCTCTGCCCCCGCATCCAGCTTGCACAGTTATATAAGACTTGAACTGCATCCCCCTCTCCTCCGCGGCCGCTCACAACGCGCTGGAGCCGCGGCCAGATGGAGAAAGGTTCCGTCAGGAAAGTTTAACTCAGCGGGGAAGCTGCAGCCAGTGGAGGACACGATTCTCTCGCTGAACTCTCCAAAAGCCTTGGAAACCTTACAGTTGTGTCATATGCTGGTTTGGGGAATGCTAGTCCGGAGGCAGCCGCCAGCCCTCTTTCACTCCTTTATTTATTTTTTTCTCTTTTTTTTTTTCTATTTTTTTTTTTCGCCTCGCACTGAGTTTAATTTGGGTAGCAGGATTCAGCAGTTTTAAGTTGGAAAAAAACTTAGTGGAAGAAGATATTTTAGGAAAAGCCCGTCATGTGAACTAGCGGGAGCCGATCGAACGGAGCTATTAAAAGAAAAAGCATTGTATTTTTAAACGGTGCAGCCTAGGGCAGCCAACCTGCGTGCCCAGAACCGCGGGGCCGGGGAGGAGGCCGAGCTTTCCATCGGGGGGGGCCCATTCTCCGCTCCGGGATCCCCTTGGCACGGCCAGGCGCTCCCCCCGCCTTGGGGGACCCCCCTGCTCGCCCCTCCGAGCTCTGCCTCGCCGCCCGAGCCCCCTCGCAGGTGTTCTCTGCGCCCCCCAGCGCGGCTCCAGCGGGGGGTGCTGGGGCACCGGGCAGAGCCGCCGTGAGGGGCTGGGGCGGCGGGGCTGGAAGTCGGCCTAATTACTTATTTCTCCCGACTAGGCATTAATTAAAATCGTTTAGGCTCGCCACGCAAAGCAGCAGCTTTGGGAAACCTCGGTTTCCCTTGGCTTTCCAAGCAGGAATCCGGNCGGGCCCTCGCCCGTGGCTTCAAAGCCGCTCGTGGCGAGGGCCGTGAGCGGGAAAAGCCGCCAGGTACGAGCCCGGGGGTCAGGTGCGACTTCTCGGCNGGGCAGAGCCGCCGTGAGGGGCTGGGGCGGCGGGGCTGGAAGTCGGCCTAATTACTTATTTCTCCCGACTAGGCATTAATTAAAATCGTTTAGGCTCGCCACGCAAAGCAGCAGCTTTGGGAAACCTCGGTTTCCCTTGGCTTTCCAAGCAGGAATCCGGTGGTTGTGCTGCTGCCGGGGGGGATGCGCTCAGAGCCGGCGGGGAGTTCGGGTGTGACACCTGTGAAGGGAATGTGGGGGGCTCGGGTGTGACACCCGAACAGGGGATGTGGGGAGTTCAGGTGTGACACCTGAACANAACGGGCCCTCGGGGCTGGGGAAGGTGTTTCCGCCCCGACGCGTCCAAAGATGACAGAGGATAGGAAAGTGAGGTGCGCTGAGTTTCCCCGGGCTGCCTGCAGTTGCTAGCCTGCAAGGACAACAAACCCGAGCAGCAGAAAGTTTGATTGCGATACCTCCTTCGAGTCGATTTGGGGAGCGAGGGAGTGAAAAATGGAAATGCGGGGCGGGTGCCAGGCAGCCCTCGGCGCTCACCCGGCCAAGTCCGGCTGCCGTGACTCAGCCGGGGCTCGGGCTGACCCCGGCGGCTCTCCCCGAGGGGCCGCAGGGCTGCCACCCTCCCCGGAGAGTCGTTCGTGTGTGTGTGTGTGTGTGTGTGTG
>WBMY01009722.1:193760-251924 GCA_013397315.1 Donacobius atricapilla | reverse complement strand
GGGGCACGCACGGCCCGGGAGGGGCACACTCACCGCTGGAGGGGCACACACAGCCCTGGAGGGGCACGCACGGCCCTGGAGGGGCACACACGGCTCTGGAGGAGCTCGGCTCTCGCTGCCCCTCCGCAACCCGGCACAGCCGCTCCGAGGCAGCCGGAGCACCGGGACAGCCGGAGCACGGAGGCACCGGGGCAGCCGCAGCACCGGGGCAGCCGCAGCACCGGAGCACCGGGGCGTGCAGCCCTCGGAGCTGCTGCTGCCCTGAGCCCGAGCCTCCCGCAGGGATGGGCACAGCCGGCTCCAGCCTGGGGACAAACAGCGCGAGCTTAAGTTAAAACTGAGGGGAAAAAAAAAAAGGAAAGATTTGCGGACTGTTCTGCTTTTCAGAGCTTGTGCTGTGGCACTTAAAGGTGCAGCGACAAGTGTTCGCTGACTTTGTAAATGGCAATTCTGTCTGTTGGTGATGCTAAACAGGGGTACTTCCCATAAAATATAGATTTCTGTAAACCAGACAAAGCCAAAAGAGAGGACCCAGAGGAACGATTTGTTGGGATGTTGTCTCTAGGATACGCTGGGTTTGATTCTGCACAGTGGAGAGTTGGTGTTTCCCTGGGGCATCTCAGGGATGTTGTGTTCCTCCAAAGGAGGAGACCTTTGAGGCCTCAATCGCGGTGTCATTAGTGAAATGCAGAGCTGTTGCTGAGTTTTATTCTCTCTGTCCTTGTTTAAGTGTACAGATGTGCACCAGCATCGAAGCTGACTGAGGATGGTTCATGCCATCAGATGGACAAACCTTGTATTTTCTTTCAAGGTTTCATGTAGATCAAAATATGCTGCAATAAATCCACAATGGGGAGGGGTTAATGGTTTTAATGCAAATACACTGAATGTCAGTGAAAGCTTCGGATGCTGGTGTGTTCACATCTTTACAGTAGACAGTGCTGCAGTGAAGCCTTAAGTGGGAAGTTCTACAGAATGTAATCGTACGTGGGTGGGGGGTAGAAAGTTTAATCTTCAAACCACATAAATGCAGAGCAGCGTGTGCTTGTTGTAGAAGTAACTTCCTTCTTGAGCCTGCTTTCTTCACTTTTGAATGACTGGAAACCATAATTAGTAGTAATTTTGTTCCAAAGATGGAAATCATTAGCATTATTAAAAAAAAAAAGATCCCAACCATATATATGAGCATTGTAATCTGGAGAACATTTCTCCCTGGCTTTGAAAAGGCACCAGCTCCAGTCTGTGAGCAATCCGGGATACATCCACAACCTTTAATGTACAAAAGATTAAAGCGTGTTTACATGAGAGCAGAAAATGGACAAATTCTGAGCGAGGGCTTTATCCACATGCTGGTGGTAACTGAAGCTCACTGCTCACGTGCAGTTCTGCCCTCATCTGAACTGCCCTCGGGCAAACAAGTCCTGTGCAGAGGAGGGCTCAAAGTGGAACCAAAACCAAAGGAGTGAGTCCCAGCACTTCAGCCTGGTTCCTGCATTTGGCGTCCTCCCAGCCTGGCCTGCTCCGCCCACTGCTTGTGACAAGTCCTAAAATAACAAAGCATGCTAGAAGGGATTTTTTAAATTAAAAAAAAAAAAAAAAAAAAAGGAAAAACATAAACTTTGGGCTCCAGGAATGGATTGGGGTGGACATTTATTCCTGATAAGCAATTTTTTAGAAGGTTGGAATTTGGCAGTATCCCTCCAGGGGTGTGTTGCAAAAGTAGGACCTATATCACAACTTGTTGTCATGGGGATGCCAGAAATATCCTTCCTGAAAGTGACTGGCATTCAGTCGTGCTTGTGTGCGCCTGGGCCAAAACATGAACTGCTGTAAGAGCAACAGGGAAAAGAAGGGTCAGCAAAAATCCTGCAGTCAATATGATTAATATTAGATGTTCCTCTTGAAGCCAGCCATTTCCAAAAGAAGCAACACTGTAGAGAGTGCTTTTTACCTTTACCTGCCAGGCTTTAATTAGCAATCTTCTCAGGATTTGCTAACAAGAAATACCTGCTGAACTCAGGGTCCTGCCCAGGTGAACAGGATTTGGAGAGTGTGTGCAAGGCATGTACTGCTTTCAGGAAGCTGTGATTTCATTTGGCCTTTGAGGATGTTTTCTGTGTCCTTTAAATAAAAAAGTGTTAGATGCATTCCCTGCAGAGTTCCTGTGCAGGTGTTGGTAGTGATAGCCCAAATTTTATCTCATTTCAAACATGACAGATGAGTTAATGAGCATTTCCAAATGAACTCCTACAAATGGGGCTCCCAGAGGAGTGAGTTCTGATACCTGCTCTGTGTGTTCTTCACCTCACACCTGCTGTTGGCTGCTACGAGAGACAAAATACTGAAATGCAGGCCGTGCTCTGCTCCAGCAGCTCCCTGCAGGTTTGTAGGGCGCTCACCGTGTGACGATCTGCTCAGGGGTAAAGCTGCCACTTCATTTTTAATGTCTGAGGTCAACCCTCCTGGGAGCTGATCCTCCGAGAGGTGTTTTGCAAATCCAAACGAAGCCTGTGTTTCAATAAGATTCCCGATTAAATCCTTCCCTGAGACAGCAGGTAAGAATGCAGATGGGAAGGAGTATTTTCCCTAGGCTCAGGCCCTTGCTGTAGCTCATTAGACTCTGAGACTGCATCTGGTGATGTGAGTCTACGAGGTCTGTGTGTGTAGTGCAGAGAGGGGAAGCAGGGAGCACCATAAATATTAATATTGCTCCAAATGCTTGTTGGTATGTAGACAGGCTCCCAGGGACATCGCCACATCTTGTAGGTGTCAAGCCCTGAATAAGTTGCCTAGTTCCTTTTTTTCTTCTCCCAGATGCAAAGCTATTAAAAGGAAGAGAAAAAAAAACCAAACTGAAAGTGCATGCAGTTGGGTCCTGGGGCTGGCTCAGGAACACAGGAGGCAGTGTTCAGCCCTGCCATAAAGAAAAAAATATGCACATCTACCAGAGAATTCCAGATTTCACTCAGGAAACCGGCTCTCACTTGGAGCTTCCAGGCAGTTAGTGTAAATAACAGACAACTCAGCTTTTGAAAAATGCAGAGAAGCTCTGGACTGGCCCCTTCAAATGACAATAAGCAAGTTAATTAAAAAAGAAAATCGACTCTTTTACTTATGCAAATAAGGGGCTCCAGTTAAATCCCGGGAGCTGCAGCCAGCGGATGTGAGGTCAAAGCCCAACTTGTGCCCCTGGCCTGCACAGGGCTATCTTTAGCTTTTCCTAGAGGATGGTTTGGATAAACCCAGCGTGGAATGCAGCGGCTCGGGTGAGCCATTATTCCCTAATTTCATGCTAATTGGCACGGTCACATTTGGCTGAGTGGCTGGCTTTGAAGTAGCTGCCTTGTTTTAAAACAGCGCGGGGTGGCCCTCGCTGTGCCGCGTGTGCTCACACTGCTGTGGCCCTGGCCTTGGGCAACCTCGGGAGCCTTTTCCTTTCCCTTTCCTCCCTTCAGAGATGTGTGAAAAGCAGTTTGATAATCAAGGGTCAAGCCCCATGAAACTGAAATCCCTTGGTCTCCTTCACCTGTGATTCAATTCTCCCTGGGTTCTTAAGGCACTCCCGAGGGTCTCCAGCTGGAGATGCTGCCTGGCTCCCAGAGGGAGGATGGAGCTGCCTGTGCCCTGCCTGGCCTGGCCGGGGGAGCTGCTTTGGGGGTATTTGCAGTGCAGGAGCATCCAGAACCTGCTGTGGTAAGAGAGAGAGTCGTGTAAAACCTGTGGGACAAAGGGGCAGTGAGAGCTGGCAGTTTGGGGGGGATCCCAGGGGGCTCGGGGTCAGACTGCTCTAGGAAGAGGAGTTGAGTGGCACGGGGAAGGCGCAGGGAAGGCTGTTTGCTGGCAGAAAAGCTGACTGAGAGCATGAGGGGGTGCCAGCGCTGCCTGGGTGCGAAACTCGCTTCCTTTTAACCCCCTGTCAAAGCAGAGCATCTCTTGGTACTGAATCAGAGGGTGAATCAGCAGTGGAAGCTCAGGCTGGGAAATGCCTGAGTGCAGGAAGGGGGAAGTGCTGCAGCCCGTGCTGAGGAGCTGCCTGGGAGGTGTCCCTCAGAAAAGCAGAGGAGAGGACAGGAGTACTCCAGTCTGTGTCCTGGGATGCAGGATGCAGAAAGGGATGAACTCCTGAGGTTGGGAACAAAGCTCCATCTCCGAGGCATCTGCACCGAGGTTTCCAACTCGCTTCAGTCCTTGGAGAGCACCTTTGCTGGGCTGATCCATCACGTACCTGCTGTCTTGTACGGGGGTGCAGCGGGCTCTCCGTCCTTGGGGAGCCCAGCGGGAGGGTGGCAGGGCTGTTCCCTGCCGTGCCCGCTGTGGCAGAGGGCCAGCACTGTGGGCTTTGCTGCCCTGAGCTCCTGCAGCCCTACCCAAACTCGCCTTGGCAGCTCCGGGAGAAGCTTCGGTGTTGTTGGGGCCGTGTGTCCAGAGCCATTCCTGTGCCCTGGGCTCTGTGTCCCCACTGGTCTCTGTGAGGGCAGGGAGAAAGCGGCTGAGCTGCTGGCCAGCATTGCCTGCCCCTCGCAAAGGCAGGGCCCTGACTCTGTGTACAGAAGCAAACTGCTGCTGGTGCTGATGCTCTTCTCCTGCCGCTGCTCTGCCCTTTCCTCCTGACCCCAGTCTGCCTCAGCCAGTCCCCTCCTGCTGAGGCAAAAAGCAGAATTCCTGCTGATTTCCATGGAGGGGCCGTTTATTTCTGCGAGCAGCACTTGCTGCTTCACCCCGGTGCCCCGCATCCCTCCGCGCTGAGGTCAGAGCTCGCGTTGGAGCATCCCCGGCGTTGCCGTGGGGACAGAGAGGAGCGGCCGGGACACTGATTTCATTGTGCAGCCCCGCGGGGGCCGGGAGAGCTCCCCAAAGCCCCGGGCCGGGCTCCTGACAAAGAGTCAGGGCTGCAGCCTCTGCCCTGCCTGGCAGGCTCAGCCCTGGGCATCGCCGTGCTGGGCACTGCCCGGCGCAGCGCGGTTACTGGCAGCGTGCCCCGCGGCCCGGAGTCAGTATTGCCGTGCACAGGGGCTGCGGGGCTTTGCGGGGCCGTGTCCCGGGCCAGGGCAGGCTGTGCTCGCTGTGCGTGAGCGCTGTTCCACACCGGCAGCGGGGTGTCCCCACTGGTCTCTGTGAGGGAGGGGCAGTGCCAGGGCTCCGGCGCTCTTTGAAACACGGGACTTGAGGGATGAGCAAAGTGTGCGTTGTCCGAAGCCTGGTTTTGGAAGGGCTGTCACTGTGGGTGAGGGGTGTTTCTTGTTGGGGTCCAGGGCAGGTGGAAAACCCCTGGAACTGCCCTGGGGGGGCCAGACCCTGGCTGGGACCCCAGGAAAGCTTTGCCTTGGACCTCAGTCCATGGGAAACACTGCCAGCACTCAGAGATGGATTGAAAACAACAAAGATTGGAAATAAAGAGTAGTTTAGTTTGTCACAGGGTGAAAATTGGTAGTTTTGGGGTTTTAGTATGGAAGTAGATCAGAGCAAGATGGAGAATTTTGGGCGGTGTCTCATCTTCTTCATCTCCTCCATCTCCTGCTGTGACGGTGGCACAGAGACATTGGTGGGATGGATTTGATGTAGGAATTGTGTGTCTAGAACAGGCAGCAGTTATTGGCACAGAACTGTAAATATAGCAGCTTTTAGAGTTAATTGGATTAGAAATCTTTAAAAACGACCTTGGAGCCTCTGTCCATGTTCCTGTGGCTGCTTTCCTTCAGTGCACTGAGACTGCTGTGAGGCCTTGAGATCAGAAATAGAATAAACACCTTTGGAGCCCGAGCCACAGGTTCCATCTCATCTTTTAAACCCTGGCACGGGACTCTGAGAGACAGAAAACCCCAAATTAGGGGAATGTTGGGGTGAAAATCCCGTCAGTTTCTATAGAATTATTTGTTATGTATTATTAGGGTTTGTTACTCCGCAGACTTTTAACATTTGACGTACACGTACAAATATATTTGCTTTTCCCACACCCCTCAACATGAACCTACCCCCGCTGGCTTTGCTGCTCGGTGTGTTGAGTTTTGGCTCTGTACCTGTCAGTGTCTGGCACAGAGAATTCAGTTTAAGGTGTGTGGTGGGGCAGCTTCAGCTGCGTGGGGAAGCTGATATGCTCACCTGTTCCTTGAGGGGAGGCCTGCAGGGGTTTCCTGCTCCTGCTGGTCACTGCACAAGCCCTGCCTCGAGCCTGGCACCCAGCCTGGCTCTGCTTGGCGCTGGTTTTGCCCTGGCACCGGCTGGGCTCGGGCTGTTCTCCCCAGAGCGGTGGCAGCGATGGCTGCAGGCTGGGGGGTGTGTTACTCTGCTCATTCCGGAGCCGTGACGAGTTCTGTTCGAAGGGAACCTCGGCGGCAATCTCGAGGCTTGATGTGTCAGACCTGAGTGATGGGGATGACACACTGCTCCTGAGTGCCAGAGCTCTGAAATCAACAGCGCTAAAAATACGTCTGGCTCAGAATCCAGTGACTCGTTGCTGTTTTCCTATCCCCAAAACAGCTGTGTGCTGGGATTAAAAGCCAGAGGGAACCTTAAGAAATGTGCAAGCTGGACTGTCCTGTGCAGCTCCCCACCTGCCCCAGACTTTCTGTGTGTTGGTTTGTTTGCTCGGCTCTTGGGGTTTCCCACTAAGCACGAAGGCTCAGCACTTCCTAAAAATGAACAGAAACCCCCTGAAAATCAGTCAAAATCTCTCTGCATGTAAAAGTTTTCACTAGGAACTTTTACAGAAAGCACAGTCAGCTCCTGCCTTGGCTTTCTTTGTGGTATTTTCTCATGGGAATTGCTGTCTCATGGAGGAGGTAGAGAAAATGCTGGAACAGTAATTTAAATATTTAAATGAAACCCTCTGCCTGTGACATGCACTGATTTGTTCCCAGTGTGAGCAGATACTGCGAATAATAAATCCCAAATTTTTGAGCTGTTTCAGGTATTTCCTGCTGGATACACTGAAGTCCTTGGAAACGTATACAAATCCTGGTAGTGTTTTGCATGTTTTTGTGGGATGACAAATGCTCTTCAGCTCCCAGGCTGGGCCAGCTCCAGGAGCTGATGTCCATGGGAATGCCTGCCATGACTCCGCTCTCTGGGGTGCCTCTGCCGTCGCACACCCTTGGGTGCTGGAACCAGGCTGGAGCCGGGCTCAGGAGCTCAGCAGTGCTGGTGGGAATTCTGTGTTCCCTGCAAGCATCCCTGTGCTCTGCAACCTGGGGATAGTTTGCAAAATCTGAACCTCTGAAAATGGAGGATTTTTGGTACCAGCAGAGAGAGGGTTCTACTGAACTTGTTATTGTGTATTCTATAATCCCTGTCTGAAAAATATTCCTTGGGCTGAAATCGGAATGTGATTGCCCTTAACCACAGGGCTGGATTCTTTCTTCCTGCCTCTCTTTTCTAACAAATATTTGTGAATGTGTTTTCTGACTCACATGAAACCTGTCACCAAACTTGCTGTCATGATTCAGAGCCAAGCAAATCACCACACAGAACTGACTTTTCAGTTTAAGAGTTTCAGCTCAGCTTTGGACCATGAAGCCTTTCCTGGCTGCATTTGGCTGTGTAAGGAAGGTGTTTCTCCCTTCCCCAAAAGCTGTTCCTCAGCATTTGGTTTTGTGCAGATCTGTTCGGAAGCGATTTTGGGATGTGCTGGTCTCAGTCCAGCACAGTGTGACCGAAGTCACAGCACCCAAGTGTCACTAAGGGGTGTCCTTGGCAGGAGGGCGGTCCTGCCGTGGACAGAGGGGCTGACATGCTGCTCACCTGTCCAGGTGACCCCTCAGGTGAGGCTCAGGCAGCAGGAGCCCAGCTGGAGGTGTTTGCAGTGCTCCTGTCCATGCTGCACCTGCCCTGAGCACTTGAGCTTCCCTGGCTCTTAATCCAGTACTTCTCACAGGCACTAACTGCAGTTAAAAACAATTAAATAATAAGCTAATATCAGATCACAACCAGTTTATAAATATGCATTTTTTTTTAATCCATGATTGCTCAGCTTCTGTAACAATATTTACAGTCTTAAAAAGACCCTTCTTTTTCCAGAAGAACCGACTCCACATAAAACCAACAGCCCACCCTCTGGAGTTACATACGCTCATGATGTCTTGGACTGTGGCCTCAAGCCATGCCCCCTGCCTTTTTCTAGCCTTTCTGCAGATCCCATGGGCAGATATGGACAGCCAGATAGCATAGGGCCAACACCTACACACCCTGCCAGCGCTGCAGGGGCCTCTGCTCCGAGCCCTAGGATTGAAATAACTCCATATCATGAACTGATTCATTCAGGGGGTCCCTTCCGCAGCAGAGACACAGATGTTCTGTCGGTAGAACATCAGTCAAACTCAGCCACCACTAGCCCGAGGGTTACCCTGCCTGTCCCTGGCTTTGAGGGCTACAGAGAACCACTGTGTCTGAGCCCAGCTAGTAGCGGCTCCTCTGCAAGTTTCATTTCAGAGACAAATTTATCTCCTTGCACGTCACCATGTGTTTCACCAAATAATGGTCCTAGTGATGACCTTTGTCCGCAGTTTCAAAACATCCATACTCATTATTCTCCTAGAACCTCTCCAATAATGTCACCACGAACAAGCACCACGGAGGAAGCCTGCTTGGGACGCCACTCTCCATCACCCTGTCCCAACTCAAGGTCTTCGTCACCAGGTGCAAAACGGAGGTACTCTTGCACTGAGCTCTACAGCACTCAGCTGCCTTCCACCTCTCCTCGGCACTCACGGACCCCCTCTCCACAGCCCTCTCCTCGCATCCCCCCGAGAGAAGACACCTCTGCAGTTACTTACACGCAGTTGGCCAGCGCTCCCCTTCTCATGGATGCTATGAGCAGCCTTCCTACGGATCCTTCCTGTGGCGTCCCCACGAAAATCTGGAAAACCAGCCCCGATCCTTCGCCCATGTCTTCCCACAAAAACAGCATTCCGTGTCACGTCTTTCAGACCGTTGACTTCCACGGGCCTTGTGAGCAGGAGGACAGGAGAAACTCGGCCCCAGAATCCATTCTGTTTGTTCCTCCATCCTGGACAAAGCAGCTGGTGCCCGCAATTCCGATCTGCAGGTATGTGATCCTTGTGGGTGTGTTGTCCCTGTTTTTTCGTGGTTTGGCGTCCTCTGTCATGGCTGAGGATCCCCAGGGAGTGCAGACCAGAGCTGAGTGCTCAGGGAGAGCGCTGGTTGATGGGAGCCTGGTCCATGAGGATTCTGAGATGAAAAAGTCAGGGTTTTGAAGAAACATCACCGAAGAGGTTCATCGATAGCACAGTACACCACAAATTCGAATTTCCAAATGATTTGTCTAAATAGCAGATTGCAGACAGCTTTTGACAAGGCTGAACACTCTGGTGCCATCCTGCTGCTCTTAAAATGGTGGGATTGCTTTTGTACAGTCACTTACAAATTTCCATCAAGGATGAAAATGCTTTAAATAACGCCTGACTCAGAACAGAGCTCACTGCTGCAGGTCAGACTGAGCATTCTGTCAACTCCAGTGACTTAGTGTTGGTTGTTAATTGGTCGATTGTCCCTCAGCCCAAATCTCAGCCCTCCATTGTCTGGCTGTGTGGCATGTGCCAGGCCCGAGGGTGCCAAGTGTGTGACTGGCTCCCAGTCCCTGCTGGTGCCCTGCCAGTGCCATCCTGCTGGCACTGAGGTTGTCCCCACGCCATCCCAGGGTGTTCCTGACCTGCTAAACACAAACTGTGAGTGAAAGAGCACAGGCTGTGACTTCCCTTGGCTTGTCAGACCGGTCCTGGCAGCAGCCTGTACTCACAGAGTAATAGAGTGGTTTAAAATCCAGTGCAGGCTTTAGTCGTTCATGGCAGCGTATTCATTTCATGTCATAAACCCTTACATATTTTCATAACAGGAAAACTAGTACCAGGTAAGAATATTTAGCATTTTATTGATGTGTATTTTAATATTTATGGAAATCATAGCTGTTAATTTACACAGCTGGTAGGTAATGGCAAATGGAGTTAATCTTTCACAATACATATTCTGTGATCCCAGTTGGAGGCACACAGCAGAAGCTAGAGAAAAGAGGGGGATCTTCATAAAAATATAATTGCTACAGATATTTCTCTTTAAGACACAGAAACATCTTATTCTCTTCTGCAAGGATGTGGGCCCAAAGAAATTGTCATCTCCTCAGCAGAGCTTGCAGCCAAACGTGAGCCGTTCAGCACAACCTCATGGGAGCTCACAGCAGACACCAGAATGTTTTCACGGGGCACCGGGAGGAAGGAGGGATCGGGGCTTTGAGAAACCACCTTCTCAGGAGTTCCCCTGCTCTTCTCTCTCTCTCTCTGTCCCAGCTTGCCTGTGCAGTCTCTCCCACCCCTGGAGTGGCCCCTGTCCAGCCAGTCTGGCTCCTACGAGCTGCGGATTGAGGTGCAGCCCAAGCCCCACCACCGCGCGCACTACGAGACCGAGGGCAGCCGCGGCGCCGTCAAGGCTCCCACCGGGGGCCACCCCGTGGTGCAGGTGAGGCACTGGGCAGCTCCCTGGAGGAAAAGGAGGGGGCAAGTTCATCTCTGAGAAGCCTGCTGGGGACTGTCCCTGAACGAGGAGCACCCTGTGAGCTTTTGGGTCTGAGCTGAGGCGCGGTGAAGCGCCGGATTCGGGGAAGGTTGGTTTGGATTGGCATCTGAGAGCTCAGAGATGTAGGACAGCGTATTTTCTGCCTTTTCTGGGCTGTATAAACCTCGTGTGATCCCCTGGTGACTGTCACAAGGTGCCTGGGAAGTCACTGTTGAAACAAGTGGGCAAAATCCAGGCTGCCAGTGGGGAGAGAACAAATTCGTCCCTTTGCTGACCTGAGAGGTGAATGAGCTAAGCCCTTCTTCTGTTTGGAGTGAGAACAGCTTTTCCTCCACCTTTCAAAGGGTGGTATAAAATACTGGCTGAGTAGCTGCAGCGTGGCCAAGTGGGGGCACATCAGTCATTTCCCTCATTTCCCCTGTTTTCAGCCCATGTTTCCTGAAGGAAAGCCAAAGCCAGGCTGGGGTCGGGCTGTGCCGTGTCACTCATCACCGAAGAGAATGATGTGTGGGAGCTGAACAGGTCAGCCATAGCTGCAGCCTTCACTAAACAAAGCCGGGCTGCATCCCACAGATGTTCCTGACACACTCAGGGCTCGCAGGAACCAGGAAAACGTTAACATTTATGCGTAATTTCAAGCACGTGATCAATACCACTAATTTCACTGGGTTGATTTGTGCTTAACTTCAAACATATGTTCAGTATTCCCCTGCAGGCTCACCCCCTTTTAAAATCAAGCCATAAGTTGTTAAATCAATGAATTTGCTTGCTTTGATGGAGCTGGACTTACATGTATGGCCTGGGCATATTTGAGTCAAGGGTGCAGGGTAACATTAAACAGCAGGCACATTTGCCATACCTCAGTAATGCAGGCTTTTAGGTCTGGGTCTGACAAGCTCGTAGCCTCCTGTGGTGCGTTTGAAGCTACCTGGGTGCAGGAATGATACCAATCAGCACTTGCTCCCTTCTCAGTTTGCTTGCAGCTACAGTATCACTTAACCTTCCCCAGATATTCCTATCAACAGAGTCCTTACTGCAATGAAGGAGGTTCTTGTGACATGGGGAAATAGAAGTTGTTTCCTTCCTGCAATCAATATCAATCAAAGAGGCATTTATATTTTCTGTTGAAGACAGGAACCAATATTGCTAGTTTTATCATAATTTGCCCTCAAGCTTCAGGATCTGAAGCTATAAATTCAAATGTCCACTTTAGTTCCCCGAGCAGATGTGCCTCTGTGCAGCTGTGCCTGCATCTGGGGAAAATATGGACAGTTTCTTTCTGAAGGTTTATTGTAAAGCTGGAAGTATTTGTTGAATTTGTGTTCACTTGAACATAACCAGATTCATATGGATGCCAAGCAATGAGATAGTTGCACCTGTATGGTTTATGACATCTCAGACTGGGGGAGGCTAGTAAAATCCAAAGTTTTCATGTCAGAAGTTATTTGGCTTCAAGGGATCTTTTTTTTTTCCTCCTTTCCCCTCAGTGAAGTTTAACTTTTGTGCTCTTGTCAGATGCAAACAGAGTATTTTTCTAAAATACAATCCCTTTTGAAACAAATCTGATTTTTAAAAGAGCCTTCAATTAACCCTCCATGTGACTAATTACCCCGCTGAACCTGCTGGCAGAAAAGATCTTGGCTGGTTTTCACAGCTCAGTGTTGGCCTGCCATATTTATTTTTTGGCAAGTGCATTTTGCATGCAGATTTCTTCTTTGGGGTGCTCTGAAGCTACAGACTAGCAGATCTCATATCCTCCAAGCCTTACCTTGTGGTTTATCTTTCTGATGCTGCTTCCTCTTCTTCACGTGTCAAGCCCCGAGAGTTTGTGCCCAAGGCCCTGCGCCAGTTGTGCACTCCAGGCATGGCAGGAGAAGAGTCTGGGCAATGGAAGCCTCTGGGAAGCTGGACCAGAACGGGCCATTGGCCGTGCCAGGAGCAGGGGGAGAAGCCATGCACGCCGTGGAATGTTCACCTGGCTGACTGCAGGGCCGTGGAGAGGCGCAGGCTCCCAGCTCAGGTGTTTGAGTCACTCTTGGGAGGAGCCTACAGCTTGTGTTAACTGTGGAGAAACTCAGGTTTTAGGGATGTGAGTATCCCCTGGATGTTAAGGTGCTGAGAATAGCCAGAGGATCCTTTGTGGCAAGGACAAAGCTGAAGCTTTCATGCTCCTTCCATCCTGGAGGCCCCCCAGTCACCGAGACCACGGAGGAGGGAGAGGCACTTCTGGTTCCCAAATCTTTTTGTTTTCCCAAAGCTGCTTATTTGTACCCAGCTGCTGCAGCCAAGGCTGTGGAAGAGCCTGTCCAGTGGGAAAGGCAGGAGCTGCTCCTGTGCCGAGAGCTTGTGGATGTGACTGGGGTAGAGGAGGCAGTGCAAACACAGAGCTAGAGTGTGATGGCAGAGGTTCAGTCTGTGAGCCAGCCCTTTGCCTTGGTACAACTTCCAAATGCAGAGCGGGGCTGCAAAAGCCCCGGGCTCAGGTGAGGGCAGGGGCGGGCACAGGGACCCCCAGCCCATCCAGCCCTGGCTTCTCCTCTCCAGAGCAGGAAAGCTGTGCAGAGAGGGGCTCCTGTTCAGCACAGCCAGCCCAACGCTCCCCTGGGTTTTGACTTCTAGAATTGTGGTGGCTTTCACTGCTTCTTTTTATTTTTCTTATTAAAAAGAAGCTGGAATGGCAGAGTTGTTAGTGGAGCTCACAGGAGCTGCTTTGCAATAACAAACGTATGTTCCACTTTCCTTTTATATTTGAATTTTGCTGTCTGTGTTTTCTTGTGGTTTCGCAGTCAAAGGAGACATTGTTTCTTAGCCTGGGCTTCCCATGGGGCTCTGACTCTTAACTGTATGCGACTTCCAGCATTCAGCTAACTCATTGGTGTGTCAGTGAAACCAGAGCCTTTGATGGAAACTCAAAACCAAATCACAGCTCGATGGGGTGATTCGCACTCTCGCGCGTGGGGCCGCTGCTGCAACCCCGGCCAGCCCGCCCAGGGGGCTTTGCTGCCGAGGGCACATCCCAGCAGCTGAGTTTGTCCTTTTCCCCACCTTCCCGAGGCCCCTGCGCAGGAAAGGGCAAGGCCAGGCCGGGCTGGACCCTGCTGGTGCTGCACGGCATCTTTGTGCTCTTACGGCCATCCCTTCCCCGGTGTGGAGCTGGGGTTTGGCCCCTGTGCAGGAAATGGCAAGGCCAGGCCGGGCTGGACCCTGCTGGTGCTGCACGGCATCTTTGTGCTCTTACGGCCATCCCTTCCCCGGTGTGGAGCTGGGGTTTGGCTCCTGCAGGGTTTTTTTCCCCCCAGCAACGCGTGACAAACCACCTGCACCTTTCACACCTGATTTACCTGCAGGACTACAGGGCTTGTTTGCACAATGGCATCGTTGTAGGGGCCTCTTGAGCTTTGAGCTCTGGGCCGTGGATTTATTGGCTGCTGTTCCGTGTGCTGCTGCAGGGATTGACGTGCCGCGGCCAAACCAGGGATTTTAGCCGCATCTGGGAAATTCTCTTCAGAGCTAGTATGCCATCCAGTGTAAGGGTAGGTCAGCAGCGCTCATGCTGTGCTGCAGGCATGGCAATAATTCTGAGGTAGAGGTGAACAAAAAGCTCTCACTGAAACTTTTGTGCTTGATTTGGAACACCTTGCTTTTGATGGAGAGGAGTTTTGGCAGGGCTTAGGGGAAGCAGCGTGTACCCGCTGGTTTGAGGGGGATGCCTGTGCTGTGCAGGTTTTGTGGGTTAGAAATACTCCTGGATGAGGCAGATGCAAGATTTAGTTATTCTTTCCTGTAGGTTCTTGCTGCAGGACTGTGCATGGGGGGGTCAGTGGACCCTGGAAAGCAGGAATTCTGCTGTAAAGCAAAGCTGGAATTTCTGCCTGTGTGTCCCAGGTGTGGGCACCTCCAGCACAGAACTCGCCCCATTCAGGGCTTGCTGGAGTATCTGCAGGAGGAGCTCACGCAGGGTGCGCAGTGTCCTGAAAACTCGCACCAGAGCCCTCTGCCCACAGCTTCCCTGCCCAGCTGAGCCTCCTGCTCCCCCTTGCTCTCCCAAGACTGGTGTCTGTGCAGTTGGAAGTGCCCCGTGCCAGGTGAGGGCTCCCACCCAGCTCTCCCATGTCCTGGGGAGTGTCCTGCTCACCGGGCTCAGGGTGTTCAGGACTCCTCCTGCCTGCTGCTGCTCAGGGAAAATTATTTGGGGGTCTCTATTTCGTTCTGAAGCAGCTGTTGAACCCTGATGCTTCCAGCAGACCCGAGCTGTTCTCTCTCGTGTTGTGGGTTTCAGCGTGAAAGAAACTGAGGAGCAGAGAGGTTCTTGAGACTTGTTTTTTTCTTTTTCCTTTTTTTTTTTTTCACGAAAATGCTTTTGTGTGGATTGGCCAAGATATTTCAAGATCTGGCTGACATTCAGCCCATTGTCCAGTGCCTGAGCCAAGGCCGTGGTGGGTTCCTGGACCCCAAAGCCACCTTGCAGGAGGCCCAGCACTAAGCCCTGGCAGAGGGCTCAGCTCTGGGCGTTTGGTTAATGCAGTCAGCTCGATCATTTTGGGCTGGGATTCATCTCCAGGGTGCTCTTGGTGCTGCCACATCTGTCACCGTGGCTGCTGTCAAGCTTTGTGCCACACCTGGCTCGTACAGGGGGACGCTCCTGGGGAAGGAAGAGCTGAGTGTGGCAGAGGAAGGTGAGGTTTTAGAAAAGCCCTGCTTTGCCACCCCCAGCTCCTCTCCAGCTGGGCTGGGGCTGGTTCCACAGTGCCCCTGAGAGCTGGCAAGGGTCCAGCTTTGCTAACTGGGGCCAGAGCCCCGTGCTGAGGAACTCCCCCAGTGTGATTCTGTCAAAATCATCGCATTTTCACCCTCCGATTTCCTCATGGCACAGCGAGTTCTGTCGTGAGCGTGCATGGAAGTGCTTTAGTGACACAACTGGTTTTCTTAGGCAGCTGTGAAAATGAGATCTCCAAATCCTCCTCCCTGTATGTGTGCACCGGACAGATGAATTTTCTTTAAAGCTGTCATCTGGGATAGTCAAAGCGTCCTGAAAACAGGAGCAGCTCTTCACAGGGGCAGGGAAGCTGAAGCCCAGAGAGGAAACAACTTGCTTACACTGCGGTGTGAGGTCAGGCAGGAGCAAACCCTCCTGTCTGCTTTCTCCCAAGAGCTGCTGTCTCTGTCCCAGACCTGTGTTAACCCCATGTGAGAGCAGAAATCCCACTAAGACACTGCAGTTGTTATTTACTGTATTGCTTACTGTTATTTACTGTAAGGAACAGCAAAACAAGTGAGATTCAGCCCTCGGAATTTTGACTAAATTGTCACCAAAATAAGAAACACTTAAAACTTGAGTATCATTAAAAAAAAATCGTAATTTAGCAGAATCAGATGTTCAAAGGATTGTGTTGAGAGGCCTTTTTAGACAGCCTTGGTGAGGAGCAAAAGGAGCTAAGGCGAAGATTTCCTTCTGGTTTGCGTTCTTTGCAGTGTCCCAAGTCCATTAAATTGAACAAAACCATGTGAGAATACTCGGCTCTGTTGCTCAATGTCAGCTCTAACCGAAGCAGGCAGAGGAGCTGCCACACGATACAGTGGCTGGAAAAGGTCTTTGTTGAATTCCTGACAGTTATTGATACACCACTCTCCCCGAGACAATGCAGTGACATTTTCCATCTCCGTACAAGTATTGTTGAGCAAAGACCTCACCCCCATCAAAAAAAAAGAAAAAAAAAAATCGTTGACATCGTTGCAGCCAGCAGGAATTACCGATGGGGATTAATGATCAAATCCAAGGCTGGAGCTGCTTGGGGCAGGGAGAGGAGACAGGAACGGGGCTGTTGGCCCAGGACATCTCCTCCAGTGCGAGCTGGCCGAGCAGCGCCGCTTATCTCGGGCAGAGCAGCAGGAAGGGCAGCCGGGGGAGGAAGCGATTTCTCCCCGCTCTCTGCTTGTTCCTCATCCAGGGCCGCTCGCCGGGCTCTGTTTTCCCTCTTGCTGCCGGCCGGGATGCTCCGTGTGGCTCCGCCGAGCTGACTGCACACATGCGAGCCCCGAGAGGCTTCCAGGGGACCAGAGCCCGGGTTACGCTGAGCTCAGAGACCCAGGAGCTGGGCAGATAAAACCCCCAAGCCCAGAGAATCGATTCCCCACGTTTATACTCTCCTCCTGGCCGCAGCTTGCGTTGTCTAGACAGGAAGGTGCTTTAAAGATGCAGCTTTGCCCATCCTGGGGAGAAAGACCTAAATTATTTACTGTAAGGAGCAGGAGAGCAAGTGAGGTTCAGCCCTTGGAATTTTGACTGAACTGCAACCAACACTTAAAACTTGAGTATCATTAAAAAATCATAATTTAGCAGAATCAGCTGTTTAAAGGATTGTGTTGAGAGGCCTTTTTAGACAGCCTTTAGTAAGGAGCAAAAGGAGCTAAGGCAAAGATTTCCTTCTGGTTTGCGTTCTTTTGCAGAGCTCTGTTGGGGTGAATGGGAAATTAATTCCTCCCTTGTACTCTCTAGAGCAGTCAGGCTCACACAGGGTCTTACCGGGGCTCTTCAAAGACACCGGTAAGATTTGCAGATCCTGCTGCTTTCGTGGTGCAAAGCCCAGCACTGCACGGAGGCTTCTGATGTGCAACAGCTAAACTAGAAATCCCCAAGAAAATTTGACTCTGCAGCCCCGCAGTGAAAAGGCAAAGCTTGCAGTACTGCTGGGAACTGAGGTGCTGCAGCTGCTGAATGGTGCCTGGAGTGCCAATCCGGGGGGCTTGCAGGATGGGCTCAGCATTCCCTGCCAGCATTCCCTGCAGCAGGGCACAGGGCACGGCCACCACGGGTTTCTCGCTGGGCTTTGGCTGCTCAGCCCCTGCAGGACCTGGGAAATCACTGCCCCTCTCTGGCCTGGCTTCTGGGTAAGAATAAAAAAAGTTATCTAATTGATTTCCTATGAATCTCTCTTTTTCCTGTTGATAATGTAATTCTACGTAAATTATGATAATAGTTAAATTCAGGAAAGCATATCCCAGATTGAAAGATCTAAATTTCAAAATTGCACTGAATTCTCCCTGTACAGACATGTTATACCTACAGGTGGTCACCTACAGAATCTTTATTGAATTGGCCTTGCTTTCTGACACTGCTGCCAATTTATCCCTTGATTTTAGCACAATTAAGCAGTGTTGCAGCCTTCACCTGTGCAGAGATTTGCTCTTTGTGCAGCACAGCACAGGTGACCCTGTGTTTCACATGCCCCCAGCCAGAGGCACTGCCAGCTGCTTGGGGGCAGGGTTTGGGGCATCTCAGCACTGGGTAGGGAATGGTTGAGAAGGGAATGGTTGAGAAGGGAATTCACAACTCTGGCTTGAAGTGCCGTGTGTTTGGAGCTGGGCTTTCAGTTTGTGAGGAGACCTGAGTTTTGGAAGAGAGCAGCAGGGGAAAAGAGTTTCATGTGCCTGATGTGTGCTCCCGCTGGCTGTGGCGCCAGGGCCGTCCCAGGGGTGGTGTTGGGTGTGTAACTGAGCACACTCAGCAGCCAAGGGCACATCTGCTGCTTTTGTGCACACAGAATTACACAGCTGCCTTCCTGCCAGTGGCGCTCAAATCCCCCCTTTCCCAAATTTGACTGGTATTGATCCATGCGTGGAGTGCAGAATGAATTCGATTTCTGCAGAGGTGAGATGATGCTTTTTTAATCGTGCCACGCATTTCCGTTTTGTTTAGAAACCCACTCACAGCAGCAAAGCAAACATGAAAAGTCTCCTTGTTTTCTGAATGATGTTATTTGTTTATCTGCCAAAGTGCTTTGCATTTCCTCAGGTCACAGACCAGCCCATGTCTGGCTGTGTTAATATTGTAAGAGTTAGGCAAAAGCAAAGTTTAAGAAAAATCTTTCAACTGAAAGAAATAGGATCTTAAAGTCCCAAAATAGAGTATGGAAAGGTACACATCATGTCTGGCTTCTCTTTCCCCTTGTGGCAAATGTGACTCAAAGGTGTTGGGTTTTTTCCAGCTCGATCTGTATACAGTTTGGGGGAGTTTTATTGTGAATAGGTCACCTTATAATACACAAAAATATTTCCTCCCAGAGTTCTGTATTCATAAATCTTTCTTGATCCTCACTCCCTTGAAACTATAATCCAGATGATTTAGTTTTCTTCTTGGAAAGAGGAGTGAGAAAGAGTGAAGGCACACCTTGGTGTGGGGCTGGTGCTCCCCTGGAAGGGCTTGCAGGGAGCAGCTCTGATGAGCAGGACAACACTGAAACAGAGATTTTAGAGCAGCTTAGTTGTTGCTAAGGGAGGAAAAAAATGAATTTCAAAGTTAGTATTTTAAAAAACATTTTAAATCTTCACTTCTCAAAGTTTGTTTAAGGGTCAAATTTATTCCTCCTTCCCTTCTCCAAAGAAGAAGTCAATGCTTTGGTTAAATATTTAAGCAGCTGCCTGGCACAGTGGAGGTGAGTGTTCATTGACAGTGACAATCTGTAGCAGTTCAGTTTTAAGAAGAGACTCTGAGGCATAGCTTTGGTGTGTTCTTTCATTCTAGCTCACAGTGAATTTTCTCTATAAAAAGGCAGCACAAATGCTCTGTCCCTGCTGAGCAGGGTGAGCATCACTGTTCCCTGGTGCAGGCAGAGAGAGAGCTTGTGTGACATGACCAAAGCCGTGCTAAATTGGTGGTGAAGATGAGTGTAAAACTCTGATTTTAAAGCTCCTGAAGTGTTTCTGTGAGCTGTTCATTTGTAGCAAGTGAAAGGTAGATGGAAACACTTCTGGTAAATGATCACCTGTATTAGCCCTGAAAGTGTAATCAGTTAGCTCAAGGATAAATCCTTTTCAAGGGGGACACTTTGCTATTTTATGTATATTCTTTTCTCTTTGTATTTGCATTTTTTAAATGCTGTTCTGATTTTACAATGATGTCATCCCACAGCATTGCCATAATACCATCAATTACAAAAAACCCCATCATTTTCTTCCGCTGACCAAACAACTGATTTAAAATCTGGTTCTGTGGAGGATCAGGAGGCCTTTTACTGTGTGTTTTATGCCCCTGGGCCAGCAGACAATACACACATTGCCATATGAAGAGGGAATCAGTTCCTCTCTTCTTTAAGTCTGCATGCATTTATACAACACACACCCACAGACATGCACAGTATTGGACAACCATGAACAGTTTTGTCTTGGGAACTCATTCTGTACATGAGCAAACACCACTTAAAATTACTTTTAAAGGTGGCCAGTATTAAGCCCTGTGCATGTGGCCAGTTCTGTTACAGCTGCTACTGACTGTGCTCACTGGGGGCAGATTTTCTTTTGTAATTTATTATCTGTTTTCCTCCCTTTCAGTCTCCCACCCATAACTCTGGGATTTTGTTCTGCCAGGACAGAGGGGAGAGTAAAAGCTGCTTTGCTGTCACTGTAATAACCCCTCCTGTCCAAAGGATCCTCTCCTTGCTGTAGCTGGATCCACAAAGAATTACTCTGTCAGGCATGACAATACACACGCTCAGTACTTAAAAACTGCTCTTCCCCCTCGCCCCTTGTGAAGACAGGATGGCTTTTGGTGATCCGATGGCTTTGCACTGCAGGCCAGGAAATGCTGGATTTTGGAGGTCCCATACCTAGGGCGAGTTTCTGTGTGGCTCCCAGTGGATCTGGGCGGTGGATCAGCAGGGGCTGATTCCCCCAGCAGTGGCTGTTCCCAGCAGAGCTGTCATTCTGCCTTCCGTCTCGCCTGGCCTTTGTCCATTTCTGAAGGCGCCCACGGCTGCCGCTGTATTCATCACGTTCCTGCCCGTGCTGTGTCTCCAGTGCCAGCCCTGGCGCTCCTCCCCTGGCTCCCAGAGCCAGCTGAGGGTTTGCACAGAGCCTCCTGCCCCATTCCCCTCCTCTCCTCCCCAGAACGCTGGTGCCAGCGAGGTCTGGGCTGCGCCTGGGCTGAGCTCTGCAGTTTGCTCTTGCACAAGCCCTGCCTAGGGCCTGGTGCCTTCAATGGAGCTGTTCATGGAGCTGTTCATGCCAGCAGGGGCTGCTCACGGGGGCCTGGGCTGGAGGGGTCTCTGGGGCACAGCCCCTGTCTTTGTGTGCCTCCAAAGTATGTGCTGGATGAGGAGTGATAGCTCTGGAAGAGTGAGTGTCGCCTTACATTTGCCATACTGGAGGAAGGCTGCCAGCACTGCATTGATGCTGCATGTGGTCTCCTTCCAGGGGGGAATTAATCCTTCTGTGCAAGGATACCTCCTGCTGACTGGTGAAAAGAAAAAAAAAAACGGAAAAAAACCCCCTGGTTTGGCCATGAATGCCATTAGCTTAATCTTCCTTTTCTCTGATCTTCCAGTACTATTTGCTTTGTATGGCTTCATCAAGGTTTTGTATGTGGACAGAGTAATTGAAAACAAATTTAGCATGTCTCAGACCGTGAAGTTCCCTTTCAGCTCAGTCCCTGGCTATGCGGTAGATAAATGTCTGGTTCTCATTTTTGGTTATGTGAGAAATTTAGAATGGTTTGATTTGTAATTTTGAACGTTCATAAAGAAGGAGAAATTTCCTTGTCTCCTGGTCTGTGGAGGCATTCTGGTTTCCTTGCAGCAAATGGTGTTTATAAAAAATACCAGACAGAAGAGTCTGTGTCCTTGAGGCCTGGGAACCCCAGGCTCTAAGGTCAACTAAGACATCCTCGTGCTTCAGTCCCAGACCCCAAATGCCATCTCTACCTGCACTGGTGGTGTTTTAATGCAGGGCAAGAGGAATGGTTGAAGGTGAACCAACAAACCGGTGGGATGAGTTTCAAAGAGCAGTGAATCGATGCCAGATATCTACATTTATCCAAATATATCCACCAATCTCCTGGGTTTCCTGAATGCATTGCAGGCCCGGTGTGTGACAGCAGATTTTTATTGTCTTGCCAGCTGCACGGGTACATGGAGAACAAACCCCTGGGGCTGCAGATCTTCATTGGCACGGCGGACGAGCGCATCCTGAAGCCCCACGCCTTCTACCAGGTCCATCGCATCACGGGCAAAACCGTCACCACCACCAGCCTCGAGAAGATCATTGGCAATACCAAAGTGTTAGAGATCCCCCTGGAACCCAAAAACAACATGAAAGCGACGTAAGTAGGTTTCTTTTTTATTGGTAAAGTTGAGGCGGATTAAGTTGGCACTGAAGTTCTTTCTCTTTGGAAAGGAGTCACTTAAAAGAATAACAGTGCTCTGGAGGGACTCCCCTTTCCAGCACGTTGGGATGATTTATGAGGGCAGAAAAGACCCTTTTTACAAAACCAGCCTCAAGCACCTTGGTTAAAGCTGCTGGAAGAGTTCCCATCCATCAGGTGGCCATGCAGGCACTTCTGCTCTGTGGTGCAGTTTCTGCAGTGACTGTGCTGTAATCACAGGCTGGTTTGGGTTGGAAGGGACATTAAAGCTCATCCAGTGCCACCCCCTGCTGTGGACAGGGATACCTTCCACTGTCCCAGGGTGCTCCAAGCCCTGTCCAGCCTGGCCTTGGGCGCTTCCAGGGATGAGGGATCCAGAGTCTCACTAATAATCCATCCTCTTCACAGTCAGAATGGGTTTGCAGTGCACTCAGGAAAAGAAGACTCAAATCTCAAGTCCTTGTGCTGCAGGGAGTGAGGGACAGGGGCAGCAGACAGAGGAAAGGTGTGGGATGCATTTTACAACATTTAATGGAACACGAAACATCTCTTCTGAACTCAGCCGAGAGTTCTGGCCGTGAAATCTCCTCTTGTAATAGGTTAACAGAAAAGCCAGTACAGGCACATCTTGTCTGTGTTACTCCTTCCAGTTTTATGGAGGCAGAGGGATGAAGTGGGCACCAGTCTGAAAACTTCAGGCTTGAATGTGTGCCAGGCAGGAGAGTGATTGCTCTGCAGAGGGAAGAGCTGTATCTTCACTCTTCACAGGATCCTGACAAAATTGGCAGGGCAGTTATGTTTTTAAGCCTCCCTGCTTCATCACAAAATCCACATTCTTTCTTCATATTTTTTTTAGGAAATATACCTCATTCCTAACAAGGAACCCTGGAATAATAAACCCCTGCACATATGCAAGGGCAAGGAGCAGTGTGGGTGTAGGAAGCAGCTTGGGGCTTATACCTCCCCAAATGTGATTTTAATTCATATCAAAAGAAGAGAAATGATGTGTTTTTAGAACTGATATCAAAATGGGCTGGCAGTGCCTGTTTAATAGCAGTGCTCACTGCCTGCTCTGAGAGCTCTTGCTGAGCTTGACAAATAATTGTCAGATTTTCCTAACACAGGCAGGTTTGCAGGGTTACACTGGACTCTGGAGAAGCCAACCTGCACTTAAACCAAATATTAAGTTGCAGAGCTGATTTAAGCAATCCTAATCCTTTCATTGCTGCTCAGCCCCATCCTGCACCCTCCCTCTGTGCGGGGACACAGCAAATGGGAGAATGAATATCTGCTCTGCCAGGCTCTTCCTTGCCTGGGAACAATGTCCCAGGGCTTTGGAGGATGCCACAGTGACCTGGGCCAGGCTGCAGAGCCCAGCTGTAGCAGCAGCACCCACCTGTTACGGCAGGACACGGAATAGATTGACTCCATAGAGTTGTCAGAAGAGAAAGAAGCTTTATTTACAATTCTACAGTTTCTTTTATAACATGCTGTGCTAAAAAGGTCTATTATTTGTTGCCTTGATGTTTTCAGTCTTCTCTTCTGTTTTACAGTTTCATAGCTTGGATTTTTTCTCACGCACGGGTGACGTAAACACTGGCAATGTTTTCATAAATTCAAGGAAAGTTTTTATTCCTGTTCTTAGAGCTATGGACAGCTGATGGACAGTTGTCTTCACCAATGGGATGGGGAGAGGTGTCAGCCTTCTCCCCCAGTCCCTGGCCTTTGTAGAAATACTAAAAAATTGAGTCAGATCTTCTTAAATAAATAGTTCATGCCTTCTCACCAAAGTGTGTGTCTGTGTGACGAACAGCGGCAGTTATTGGTCCGTGGGACTGATATTGCTCTCCATTGGGAATAGGGAATAGGGAACAACCCCTGGGACAGTTGTTCTGGCAAAGGGAACACTGTTTGCTGAACCTGTGCTGAGACACGGAGAGAGATGTTTTGGAAAGAGAAACTGTTGGCAGCTTTCCCTTGGGAAAGGAGCCAGCAATGGTCAGTGAGCTGAAATTCAGGCTCAGAAATGCCGAGCCCACGTCACCCCTGTGAGAGCAGAGGTGCTGAGCTGCGGGCTGTGTGTGTTGCAGCATCGACTGCGCCGGGATCCTGAAGCTGCGCAACGCCGACATCGAGCTGCGCAAGGGCGAGACCGACATCGGCCGCAAGAACACGCGCGTGCGCCTCGTCTTCCGCGTGCACATCCCCGAGGCCAGCGGCAGGATCGTGTCCCTGCAGGCCGCCTCCAACCCCATCGAGTGCTGTGAGTACCCCTGGCACCTGCCCCCGGGAAACAGGTGTTGGAATTCCAAAAACTTGGATTTTGGGGGGGTGTCAGGGTAGGGCATGAAATAGATTGACTCCATGTAGCTGTCAGCAGAGAAAGAAGCTTTATTTACAATCCCAGCAGTTTCTTTTATAACACGCCGTGTAAAAAGGTCTGTTATTGCTCCATGGCACTGACACTGCTCTCCATTGGGTCAGGAATAGGAAACAACCCCTGGGACAGTTGTTCTGGCAAAGGGAACACTGTTTGCTGAACCTGTGCTGAGAAACGCAGAGAGATGTTTTGGAAAGAGAAACTGTTGGCAGCTTTCCCTTGGGAAAGGAGCCAGCGATGGTCAGCGAGCTGAAATTCAGGCTCAGAAATGTCGAGCCCCCAGGGATGTTGCTGCTGGATCCTGCTGGCTCTGGGGTGTTCCCTAGGAGCAGTGTGGGGCTGTGTGTGGGGACACACGTGCACCAAACTGTTGGTAAAGTGTGCAAGCTGAATGCATCCCTGGCTTTATTTCGAGTGGAGGCACCATCAGAACTTGTCCTCCACAAGCTGGCAGGTGGCTGAGGGTTTGAATCTGGCTGCTCTGAGCACTGTGGCCAGTCCTGTGCGCCTGAGGAGTGACCAGAGCCCTCTGAGCTGAGCTGTGGCAGGAGCAGAGCTGGAATGGAGGGCCAGCTTTGGTTCTGAGGCTCAGGTGCATTCTGGTCATTGTTTTTTCTAGCTGTCAGTGCCAAGGGGTGCAGAGCTCCGGAGGCTGAAGCAGGGAAAGCATGGGTTGTTCTGGTTTTCCCCTGAGGGACAGAAGAAAACTGGCAGTTTTGATTTCTGAAATGCAAATCCCATACGTGTGTGAGCTCAGAACCTGCACCTCCCACTCATTATAACTGACGGGATCCTGAGACAGAGAGGCTTGTGATGAGGCCCCTCGTGTCACAGTCATTTCTGGAAGGGCTCTGCCCACTTTGCTGGTTCCTGTGCATCCTGTGATGCTTTTTGTTGTTAAATGTGCCTTCTTGGTGGTTTGGGGATTTCACAAATATATAATGAACAGTTTTCCTCTGCCTTTGCTGAATGACTCACCCCTTTAGCAGAACCTGCCTTGCCATAAATCATGTGAAGAAAGCCACTGAGTCTCTCATGTATGAGTTGTATTTATTGAGATGCAGACTTTACCTAAATACAACTGCTGAGAATGAGAGGAGCCAGTTCTGGGTGGGAAATCAAACTGGCTGGTGAATTACTGACGGCAGCTTTTTTAAAGAGCAGTACGAATGAATAACCAAGGCAAGGCTGGGAGAGGGTGATGGCTAAGAATGAGCTCTTGGCAGTGCTTCTGGGGAGGTTCCAGCTGTCAGAGCGTTTTAGCAGCCGAGTGAAGTCTCTGGGCGCTGTGATGGGGAAGGGACAGCAGTGGGAGTAGCCACCACCTCTGTCCATAGGAAATTGTCCCATTCCTCTGTGGGAGCAGATGGCTGAAACAATAGCGGCCTCCACCCCAGACGTGTCCCTGCTGAAACAAAAGTCCATCTGCCAAAGGAAGCGCTCAGTGAGGAGCTCCTGGGTGGGGAAACTCCAGGTGTAACTCCCACACCCCCGTGGGCAGGAAAACAGCGCCAGCCCAGGGCAGGAGGAGGCTGGCCTGGATCCCGCAGGGAGCCCCACAGATCACCCCCCACCTGCTCAAATTCTCCTCAGGAAAAGCGAGCATGAGTAAGGCAGGCATTTCTAGGGCCCTTCCACAATGGCACCTTGTATTTGTGCCCGTCACTGTGTTTCAAGCAGAAATCCGGGCATGGTTTGCAGATTAAATCACATTTTTCTGAACTGTATGCACACACCTAATTTGCCTCTGCAGTGACTGCTGTGGCAGAGCAGATGTTGAGGCATTTATTAAGATGCCTTAAGTTGAGGCATTTATTCTGAGATGTCTTTGCATGGATGAGTCTTAGGGGCATAAAAAAGCCAGGAGTGGAGATACCAGTATAAGTGGCTTATTGTTAGTGGGGTTTTTTTTATAATTGAAGTATTAAAATGTTGGCTGCATAGAAGACAGCCAAGCTCCTACAAGAAAAAAATGTATTTGATCCCCGAGGAAATACAGTAAGAAAGTTTTGTTTTTGGAATAGTGGATATACAGGCAGTTTGGAGAGATCTGTTAGGGACTGTGCTTTTCTGAACTCAGGGAAGCAGGGCATGAAATGATCTGGAGTAATGATCGCTGCCATTTAGTGTGTATTTGCATATTTTGCATGTTTAGCACTTTTTGCATTTCAGTAGCACTTCCTGATCTCAGCCCGGTGCTGGGAAGATGATTAAAAACATCAGTGGGCTCAGCCAGCATTAGCAGTGCAGCCTAAATCTCACTAGAGGTGCTAACCTCAGCTTGTCCCACACAATCTGCACACCTTGCAGAGCTCCCAGGCAGTCCCAGGTAAGCTCAGGTGCCCTGCCAAGAAGGGGCACTGGGGTGGGAGATGTTTTCTCCTTGTCCCACCTTCTGTGCTGCTGGCATTCACTTTTTTCCCCCTTCTTCTGCTTGGTTTGGGTGTTTTGTGAGCTGGCCACCTGAGAACCCTTACCCCAGGGACTCTGCTCAGGATCCCTCCTGTCTGGCAGCAGTAATGCCATCCCTCTGGGAAAGCCTTGGCGAGCAGCAGCTCCAGGAGCAGGGCCCATTTCCCTTCCCAGGGCTCCCCCTGAGCGCTGTTGCTACCAGCAGAGTATCCGAGTGCTCTCCTCCGCAGAAGCTGATCCCCAGGAAGTCCCACCAGTGTCAGCAGATCATTAGCTGCAGTGAAGCAAGAACTGTGAAATAGCTGCTTTTCAGAGGCCTGTTTGGTTCCACCTCATCTGTGTCGCATTCAGCACTTGACAGATTTTCGGAGGGGATTTCACAGGTTCAAAGCATCATCCTGAGCGAGTTCCTCCCCAGGCAGCTGTGTGGGAGGACAGTGGGGGTGAGATGTTGTTAAATGATCAGTTGTGCCTTAAAAATGCACCTCAGACCCAGGCAAGCCTGCACAATTCAGCAGTTTTTTCTTTCTGCTGTTGCCTGTTGATTCATCCTGAAGCCACTGAGGAGGCAAAGGCGTTTGAAATCCCTCTGCTAATTGCAGGAACAGGCCACCTCTCAGCCAAGTGTGGGAAACCGCGCACTCATAGGGGTGTGCTGGAAAGGTGAGAAAAATCCCTTCTCCTGGGATGCGTGCTGAGTCAGTGAAGGGGCAGCAAAGCCCCGAGGAGACGTGCGGGATGCAGAGCCCAGAGCCCTGCTTGGCCTGGCTCCCTGCCCCCTCGCTGCTCAGGGCTCTGCGTGTCCACACGTCCATCCCTGCTGGGCACCTCGGTGCTTCGGGCACGACCAGCTGCTGCTGGGTGAGTTCTTGCTGGGCCAGCAGGGCTGTGACAGAGCCGCTGGTGACATCGCAGGCGAGGGGTGGCTGGGTTCACCTGTCCCTTCAAACACAGCCACGTGGAAAATCACCCCTGGAGGGGTCGGACACTTGCAGAGCATTATTTTTGAGCTGTGAGGACGATTCCTGTAACATCATTTCCATTCCTTTGCCTTTCACCACGAGCTGGAGCTCATTCCTTGGGGAGTGGGTGGTCTCTGGTGTTACAGAAGTTGTTGACACTGGGCTGCCTCTCCAGGAGACAGATTTGACCTCTGGGAGCTCGGGCTGGGTGCCCCAACATCTGCAGTTGTGTCTCCACTCCTCGACTGAAGCATCCCGGAGCAGAGAAGGGAGCAGGATGGAATCCAGGGTCGTCGGGTCAGCAGCCAAAACCTGCGTCATGCAAACATCTGAGTGTGAGGCTCAGGAGTGTCCTCCACTGCGCCCCAGTTTTTATTTTAATGAATCCTAAACCTTCCCAAAGCCTGTCACAGTTCTTGCTTTGTAGAATCTACGTTTGCTGACCCTGGGCTGTGCTCATGAATCCCTTAAATGCAAACTTAAATTGCACTTGGCATGAGAGAAGGAGGCTAAAATCTTGTTCTTATAATAGATGTTCCGAGGTGGTAAAAAAAGCAAAACAAACAAAACTCATTGCTAAAGAACCGTGTGTCCATCTAGAGGAATTTAAATAGTTTCTATTATTGACCGTATTTTGTTCCATTAAATTGGGTCAAATCTCTTATTTCCCTTTAATCAATTTCCCTGGAAGTTTCCTTTATTTTTCTCTCCTTCTAGTAGATTTTCCCATAATATTAGACAATCTGAGCCTATGATTTGTGACACATTAATAACTACAGAGGAAAGAGCTAGTCATGTAAAAGAATGTTGTCTTGGCAAGGCAGCGAGTGCTTTTCCTCAGCTGGGAGCTGTGCTGCTTGGAACACAGCAGCAGGCAAGAAGGAGCCCTGCTTTAATTCAGAGAGAAAAGCAGAAACAAATGTCTCTTTGCACTTGGGAGATACCTATTTGCAAGTTTAACCATAACCATGATTGTCATGGGAGTATCATGGTTTCCAGTTGAATTAAATGAATTTTTTCCCCCTTTCATTTCAACTTGAAGACAGTCACGCGGTAGGCTGCAAGCGCAGCTGACAGAAAAACTGGTGCTTTCTCTAAAGAATATTTTCTCTCTCTTGAAGCACAGGGTGTAAAAGCTAATTCTGACAACATTTGCCGCTTCGAACGTGCAACCAAAATATTTCAGTCTTTAAAGTCTGCGTGAGTTAGTAAACTCCTGCTTACTTCTTGTCTTCCGTGCTGCTGGTGGTAAAAGCAAAGGGCCCAGCCCAGCACGGGGGGCATGGATTGCTGAGCAGAATGTCAGCTGAGCAGATCCCCTCCACAGGGGGCTGCAGGGAAATGCTGTGCATGCCCACGGAGATGACTGACAGAGAAGTGAACCGAGGCCATGGTTTTCCTGTCGTTCATCACACGCTGCCTTGGTGAGCTGGCTGCAGTTCATAGAAAGTATCACACTTCTCTGACACTGCTGCCATCCGTGCTTGTCACTCCTCCTTTGCGAGGACATCATCAATTATCTGCAGAGGAGGAGGTGGAGAAAAGCTCTCTATTTTTGGTGCTTTTTGCTTGGATGCCTCTGCACAAACTGCTGATTAAGTCTTGCTGGCAGCAAATTAGAAACTGTTGTCAGTCGCGCTGTGATCTTCTTTTCAGAGTGTTTAGACCACATTTTCAAGGCTTCCCCACGAGGGCTGGAAATTTGCTTTATTTCCTTGGTTCCTAAGTCTTCCACTGCTCCGTACTCCTACCGGGAGGTCAATGATCCCATTCCTCCCATCAGAAATTTGCTTCTCTCTAGGCTGTCCTGCTGGTGTCCCCCGGACTGCTGGAGATGTCTCCTGCCCTTGTTCCTCCCACGGCTGCCCAGCCTTTGTCTTTCCTCCCACTGCAGAGCTCAGGATGTTTCAGGGAGTGATGGAGGGGGTCAAAGTCTCTCAAACATTAATGAGTTGGATAAGTGTTGAGCACAGCAGCTCTGCTCCTATCAAACCTACCACAGGCAGCTCGTGGTGAATAAACCCTGTGTGACAGCAGGAATGAAATATTTTCTTTGGCTCATTGAGGTTTGCACTGAGGTGGAAGAATTAATCCCGTAACAAATTACACCTCTGCTATTGCTTCCAGGGCTCAGGGTTTTTTTAGCAGCAGACATCCTGCTCTATCTGCTCTTCTCAAATCCAGCAGGAATCAGTGGCTGCATCAAGAGCCTTTGGAGCTTTGGAAGGACATGTCAGGGGTGGTGAGTCCCAGCTTGAAGGCTTCAGCAAGCTGGGGCTGCTCCTGGCAGGGTAAGGACAGAGGTGTCCAGAGAGGGATCTGTATTTGTTCTTGTAAGGTCCCTGCACTGGGGTGCCACTTGTGACCCCACCCCTCTTAAACAGCCACATTTTTGGTTCATTGGCCTGTGAGTTAATCAGAGGTAGCAGTGGCTTTGTCCTCACTGAGCTGCACGTGAGCTTCAGTCCTGCTCCTCCTGATCAGGAGGATTTTATCACAAGGATGAAATCTCTGCTGTCTCATTGTCAGCAGTGGGGACAGCAGAGAACCCAAGATCTGGAGTCAGAGCTGCAGGTGTTGGAGAGAGTGTGGAGGGCTTCACTCTAGCTGGAGTTCATGACACAATCACAGAATGTCTTGGCTTGGAGGGGACCTCAAAGCTCGCTGTCCCCAGGACCCTCATCCAGTGCCACCCCCTGCCATGGGCAGGGACACCTTCCCCTGGACCAGGTTGCTGCAGCTGAGATTGTCCCTTGTCACCTCCCAGCAGCAATGGGTGACACTCCCATGGGGGAGATCTGGAGCTGCAGCAGACTTCTCCAGGTAATCAGTCTTCTCAATAGACCCCCTTTTTTTTTTTTTGCCTAAAAGCCAAATCTCCCCTCTGCTGCAAAAGGAGAGGGGTGGGTACTGTGGGCAGGTGAGACGCACCTTTGCCTGCCTTGGCACAGTCCCTGGCGGTCAGTTGTGCATCCCCTGCGAGGAGTTCAGCCTGCTGCCCCAGAGGTTTAGGCCATCCTCACCTTCTCCTTCACCAGCTGCGGGCACAGGGAGGGGGCTGCAGGCTGGAGCCCTGGCAGGGGTGGGTGCAGGGGAGCCTGGGTGGGCTGTGGGCAGCAGGGGCTGCTCCCTGCAGGCTGAGCTCGCTGCAGGGGCTGCAGGGCTCTCAGACAGTGCCTCCCTTTCTGTCTTGTGTCACTGCATGCATTGTATTTCTTGGCACCACAAAGCCATGACATCTTGATTTGCAAACAGTCAAATAAAATAGAAAAATAATGTCCCCCGTTAATAGGTTGACACACTGCTTCAGGCCAAGTGAGAGTATTTCTATAGCATTTGCTTTGCTGCCTTATGTCAGTAACTGTTGCTATTGAAAGTAAACACCCCAACTGGTTAAATCAACAGTGTTTTGTTTATTCAGAGCTCATAAACTCCAGTAGCTGTAGGTCACTTTATGAAGTGCCAACCCCTGGGGGAAGAGAAGGAATAGTGTGAAATTATTGCATGCAGTGCACCCATCATGAGCCTTAGAGGAAGGGGATTTATTAGCAATTAATATTTCTTGCAGAGAGAAAAAAAAATAATCCTATTGAGGCAGCTCCACACTGAACCTTGAACCTCTGTACTGGTGGAAATGGGGAAGGGGGTGAAGCCTTCTTACACACTTGGGTAAAAAAAAAAAGAGACTTGGAAAATGAAAAGTGGCTGGGGTTTTATTATTAGAAAAGGATTTCAAACCACCCAAAGGGAGGAGAAGAATTCAGGTAAACCAGGGCAGGGGAAACCCTTCAGTGAGGTGTGGGGAGCTCTGGGGAGCTCAGCTGGATCCTCCAGTCGGGATTATTCTGCAGCACGTCTGAGGCACAGGAGCTGTGCGCACCTCCCCTTGTCTCGGGGCAAGCACAGTTCTGGAGATGCCCAAAGTCATGCCAGGTGCAGCAGCTCCGAATGTCGTTGAGATGAGGCAGAGTCACTTCCAGGCTAAAATTTGTCCTTCCTCATGCTGAAAAAGCCTTGGAAACCACTGATCTGTGGGATGGTAGGTACCAAGCTCCACATTAACACAGTGAAGCTGGAAAGAGATGTAGGTTAATCTGGAATTTTGATGGTTTAGGATGTTTGGGAAGTGAAATTTGGTGATTGAATAGGAATAAAGAGTGTCCAGGGCAATGCTTAAATACTTAAATGTTTTCTCTTGACTGTTCTGGACATGCTTTTTGAGGATTGCCATTTATTCTTAAGCCTTTGGGGTTACAGATCTGTCTTTGTGATAAATCCAATTAGAAACTCACCAAAAATGTTGGTGTTTTGGGAAGGAAATTATTTCTCTAGCCATGTGAAAGAAACTATCAGCTTCTTTGAAAATAATCTGAATATATATTCTTAACTGGCAGTATATTAGCCCGGATGAAATATACCTGAAAAGAACAATGAGTCCTGAGGTTGTTTTAAATAGATTTCAAAAATGCCTCTCAAATGGCATAAGAAAGTTGCAAGTATTGAATTACCTCTATTCTTTAATAAGAGCAATATCTCTGTCTCGTGACTGAAGGGTTCAGCAGAACTAGAAAAGTTGCTGTGAAAGGTTTAACACTTGAGTTTTCTCACCAAATCTTCCAGCATTTTCTCCAGGTGATGGGGGAATTTCGTCTTTGCGAGGGTTGCAGAGCAGTGCCAGGTCAGGTCACAGCCTGCCTGGGTGTGAGTCAGGGCCAGCACTGCACATCCAGGATCACATTTCCTCATTTCTGCCTCAGCAGCTCAGTGAAGACACAAGTGCTCAGGGTCTCTGTCAGGGAGAGCTAAAATCCAGCCAAGGCAGCTGGGAAAGAGATGAGCAGGATCCTCTGGAGGCCTTTCCAGTTGGGGTGGATGAATCTGGAGGAGTTTGAGTGCAGGTCATGAACTCACAGCTCACCAGCCCCAAGCTGCTGCCCACCTGGTCTGGTCACAGGGAAGCTCCTGATATTTTCCAGCTGTCTGTGTTGTAGGAACAGTTCTCACATCTTCACTTTCTTCAGCTCCCGCCGCCTGATAGCAAACAGTTGGGGTGGCTCTGCAGGGATGGTGGCCAGGGCTCTCCGGAGCTTTTCTGACCATGCGAATGGCTGTTTTAATGGGCCCACAGGGAAGGTGGAGAGATGGTGCTGTCGTAGCTTTCTGGCTGGGGAAAGAGAGAACGACTTGCTAAAGCCACGCTCCAAATTCGTGGCCAAGAACAGTCAAGACCTTAGAAAGCCTTGGTGACATCCGTGTCCCTCAGGATCCCACCCTACCTTTCCTTCCCTTGCCTTTTACAATCCGAGCCAGGCTGTGACGCAGGGCCCTGCTCCTCAGATGCTCAGGCTCCTGCAGAAGATGCTTGGGCTGCAGCAGTCCTGGTGTGACCCCTCCTGATCACAGCTGGGGCTCCCTGGCAGCCCCTGCAGCGAGCCCAGGGCTGGGGGCCCGCACAGGGAGGTGGAGATGGAGCTGTTGTTGGCAACCCCCGGTGGGAGGCACTGGGATTTTGGAGAAGTGGCTCATTTTTATTTTTTTTCCCCTCTGAAGGAATTCAGTGTTATTCAGTGGAATCCTCTGTGCAGGTGGAATTTTTGGGCTCTAGGGCTGTAGTGTGCCTGCACTTGAAAATTTGGCCGTTGACTTGGAAACAGGCATGGGCAAGTTTCAGCTCATTCATCCAAGCTGTCCTTTCTCAAGGACAAGGAGCAGGGCCAGCGCAGCTGAACCACTGCGGCCAACTCCTGAATGTTTCCAAATAAAATGCCTTGAGTAAGTTTATTTTTCCCTCTCAGACCTAAATTTAGCACCCTGGAGAAGCTGCTTTGGCAGGCAGCGGATGGTAACGATGACAAGATCAATCTGTGGATAGTTCTGGGAAGATTTGGAAAGTCCTGGTAAAACAGAATTGGTTTCATTCATGTTTGCAATTTGTCCACAGCCCAAAGGTCTGCTCATGAGCTTCCAATGGTTGAAAGACAAGACATTGACAGCTGCCTGGTTTATGGGGGACAGCAGATGATCCTCACTGGACAGAATTTCACAGCAGAGTCCAAGGTGGTGTTCACAGAAAAAACATCAGGTAAGGCAGGTTTTTCCTAACTTTCCCTAAAGGGATAAGGCCGATCTGTAGTGCCAAATCTCATCATAAGATTTGTGCTCATGATTAACTCTACTCAAGTGAGTAGTCCTGCTCAAGTTCATGTAAGTAAAACCACGTAAAGTCAGACTTGGGAGCAACTGTTTGTGTTGTTGCTTCACAAGAATCCAGGCAGGGACAGAATTTGCTGTCAAAGAAAGGAGATGAGCACTACATGTTCCTCTGTGCTTGTTTAATATCATGTTTAGTGAATGCTAGTGTAGAAATCGTCATGGAAATGAACTTTTTTTTTGATTGATGTGAACTACAGGCAAAGATTGTGTTTTCTCCCCTTAGGAAATTTGTGGAGAAAAAACAAACATAATGTGTCTTTTTGTGTAAAATTGTTTTTATACACATAATGAGAGACAAGAATCCATCCCTTCTCCTTCCTCCTTGTTTTATTGTAAACTTTGTGTTCCCTTTGTGCTGTTAAGAACACTTGGAAGTTTTCTGCCAGTGACCTGAGGTAGAGGCATCTTAAGTGATATATCCAGTGACTTGCAAGGAGTTTAGGAGATTGCCTTGCCCGGGTGAGCAGCATGTGCATGATCTATGGGGCAGTGCCAGTGGAAAAAAGGAAAAAAGTGAGAACTGAGGCAAAAATGAATGTACATTCATGAACCTACAGCTGGTGCCATGGGGGGGCAAAAGCATTCTGTGGCTGCCAGCTCCTCCCCACCCCAGCAGCAAGCCAGGCTGTTTTTGCAGGTAGGAAAGGCTCTGAAGAGCTGTGGAGGTTCAGATGAGCCTGTGCAGTCGGAGGAATTCTTTTGGCACGCTCTGTTTCCTTTCAGGCCCATGGATTAATTCCTTCCTGCTGTGCTGCCGCTGTTCCACCATGTCAGCGCCTGGGGAAGGTGCATGGGAACATCTTGGCAGCCTGCAGTGCCACCTGTCCCAAGAATGTTTTGCAGTAGCCACAGGAGATGATCCACTCACAGGAGGTAGCTCTTGATGCCATTTCGAGGAAACATCCCAAACGCCCTGCCCCTATTTCCGTAGGAGAGCAGAGAAGGCTCTGGCTGGAAGAGATGTTAGAAAGTAAAAAGAGCAAACAACATTTTCCACACTAAATCTAAAGCTTTTCTTCGCTGCTGGGGAAACTGCAGGGTTTTTTTTTTTTCCTCTTGTTTTACCTCCTGGTAGGGGAGAGACAGGACTTATCCCAGCGGCAGTGCCCAGTCTGGAGCAGGGATTTGCTTGCTGGTGTTCCATATCCTGCCTCCCCGCCAGCCCTTGGCCTCTGCAGGCAGCCTCAGTCTGCTGGACTCTGAATAAATGATTGGCAGAAGGGGAATTTAGAGGATGAGAGGTCCAGAGTCAAATCCCTGGGCTGAATCAGAGGTCTGTGTGGTTTGCAGGGGGTTATCTGGGGGACTGAGGGGTTCTCTGTGTGTCCCACAGCGCAGCAGCACCTCTGACAGAGGTGCCCTGAAGTGCTTTAAAATGAAATTGCTTTATTTAATGGGTGCCTCCTAAGGTCAGGAAGGTTAAAAAGCTGAGCTGGACGTGCAGATCATGCATGGGCCGAGTGCAGCAAACTGAGAATTCCTTTGTGCCTGGCTTGTCAGAGGTTGATGAGTGTCCCAGCTCTCCTGAAAATCAGGATCCTGTGCACCTGAGACTTCCAGCCTCCCTCATTCTGCACTGTAGACAGTTCCAAATATCTCCAGGACGTCTGTTGATAGTTGCCATCACCTGGGGCTGCAGGAGCCCGGGGCAGTGAGCCCAGCTTGCAGCCCCAGCTGTCGATGGGGCAGTGAGTGCCCGGCTGGAAGGAGGAGCAGCTCCCCCAGGGCTCTCCTGCCCCGCACAGCCCGTGCAGAAAGTGCTGATGAGCTGCTCGGGGAGAGGCTGAGCCACAGGCAGCATTGTGGGGGTGGATGGCAGCAGAGCTCTGCCTGAGCCCAGCTGCAGCAGGCTGTGTCTCTTCCTCAGCGCTGCCCTGCGAAACAATCACACCTTTGTCAAGGCAGGAAGATGCAGAGCTCGCAGGGGAAGCTTGGTTTGCTCAGGGTTTCATTTTAACAGCTCACAGGCGCTGTCTGTGCTAGCAAGTGCTGCTGGATTTCCCACTTTTGCCACCGGTTTGAGCTGTGCTGGTAACGAGCAGGGTGAGAGCAGCGGTGTAGGCAACCATCCCACGGCTTTTGGCACGCCAGGCTCCACAGAGCTCCTTGACTTGGTTGCCCGGTGTTTAAGGTGAGAGGAGCAAGGCTCATTTTTTTCCCCCAAAAATCTTTTCTGCGAGTATTTTTGCGCAGCCAGATTGTCTCCTGTTAATTGTTCCATGGGCTCCAGACTCTGGGTGCCCCTTGGATCTGGGCGAAGCAGGCGCTGGGATGGCATCAGCCACGAGGGAGATTCTCTTTGGGGTCACAGTTGTAAATTAGGTGCCATCCCTCAGGGGAACACTCAGAACCTCTTTCCATTCCCTCTGGATCTTGTAGACAATTCTTCGCCCACCATTAGCAACTCAGGGGAGCGTGGAACTCCTCACATTTGTGACAAAAATACGTGTCACCGTGAGCAGCGATGAACGGGTTTTACTTGTCTTTTCACAGAAGTGCAGATATGGATTTTGTTCCGTAGAAATACCTGGAAAAAGAGGACAATGGCCTGACTAGTCGGGGGATGTCACTGTGGCAGTGAGTGTCCCATGTCACGCGAGCTGCTCTGGGGACAGGACTGGGACAGCCTCAGCTCCGGCTCACGACAGGAAATGGCAGCAGGAAACGCAGCGAAGGGGCTGCAGCTCCGTGCTCTGAGGGGATAAAGTGCTTGCGTTTGAAATGCTGGTGTATAAATAGCATTAATTTTCTGAATGCTGAAGTTAATCAGCACGCAGGCCTTCGAGTTCTGAGTTCTTTTTGCAGTTGTCTCTTGCCGATGCAAGATCATAAAACGTAGCCGCTGTGAGCCAGGGGAACTCGTGAATTCCCCAAGCCCAGCACACAAAAGCAGAGTTTGGCTGACAGGGTTTGAAGATCTGAACTTGGAGACATGTAACTGAGCCCAGCTAAATTAAAGTAGGTCAGGGGAAGCAACTAAATTGGACTGTATTCTTGTAATTTTGATCTGGAGGAGAAAGCTTGAAAAGCAGTCTTGGAGCTGTCAAGGACTTGGAATAGGGTGAAGGTCAAGGGTGTTAGTGTTTGGTTGGGGCCCAGATATTACAGTGCAGATAAAAAAAAAAAGAGATTTGGAATTCCCCCTTTTATTTATTTTAATCATCATGTCATAATTTGCAAGTCAGATGCTGGTTGCATTGTGTTTACTCCCATTTGTGTACTGGTTACTGCTGCTCTGCTGTCAGTGAGGGAGGAGGTTCGTGTTTCTCGGGGAGAAAAGTGCAAATGGACTGTGATCTCCCCTGCCAAACTCTTCTGGTGGCCACATGGACTTCGTGAATCATCGCGAGGACAATGTGGGTGGTGGAGGAACAACCCAAACACAACGTCCATCCTTGGAGTGGCTCCACCATAAATCTCCAGCTTGGGGCCAGGCAGGGTAAGGAGAGGAGGTGGTGCCTGTGCCCTTTGAACTGGGGCAGCTGCCAGGCCCCAGGTGTGGACACACACAGCCCCTGTGGCAAAATCGATCCATGCAGCTCTGGAGCCCAGCAGTGGTGCCTGAACACGCTTGGACGTGCCCTGGCTGCAGGAGAGCTCAGCCAGGGCAGGGTCAGGCCGTGGTGCTCGGTGTGGGGCTGCTGGCTTGAGGCTTTGGTCTGCACAGTGCCCAAAATGCTGCGCCCCACACGCTGGAAATGAGCCATGGAATGTGCCAGGGGACTCTAGGAACCCTGCAGGACAGTGCCTGGCAGGACACTGAGGTGGGATGGCATCAGGGCAGGTTTAGGGTGAAGAGAAATTGATGCTGTAGTGGTTTGATGACAGGATCATGCTCTTGGTGGGAGAGGTGAAAGGAAATTCCAGCACTGTCTGCAGCAGTGTTCCCCTTTTCTGCTAGGCCAGTTCCTCACCGCACTCCAGACAGGGAGCTGAATCCCTTTTTGTAGTCTGACAGTTTCGTGAATGATCCAAAAACTCCTGGGGAGTGCAGAAAATAGCAAACTATTTTCAGCAGTTAACTCTGCGCACTTAATAATGCAACAGTAATGATGCAATTTTTTCAGGCAAATTAAAGATGAAATAGACAAAAAGCTTTTTAAAAAACTTTCCCAGGTTCATTCAAAAGAGGTGTTTGCTACTTGAACAAATAAACAACTTCAAATATTGAATGTGAGGGTAACAAGGGTAAATCAGGAGGATTGGTTTGCCTGGTTCTGCTGTACAAATTAAAAAGTCTCAGGGTAATGGGGCACCTTGTGCCTGTCCTTGCTGCTGTGGCTGCTGAAAACCAGCAGAGCTTTCTCCCCAGAGATTTCCCCCTGGCTGGAATGTGCTGCCTGCCCCAGGTGTTCTTGTAATCCTATGGGGCAATCTCCCGACCCAAGGTTCCACAAAAACACTGCAAAACAGGAAAAAATCTAAGGCTCACACAGAGAAAAATGCAGAAGAGTGTGGCTGCAGAAACGGAGTTGCCATAGCTGTTAGAGACTCAGCGAGACAGGGTGGAATCCAGTGTTTTGGAAGGTTTCCCCGTATGACACAAGATTTTGGAATTTTACAGCTGGTAAATCCTTATTAACACAGGCAGCCACTACTGGCCTGGATTCCCTGGCTCACTGTTTACTATGGGGGCGCCTGATGGACGTGTGCCTGGTCCTGATTATTCAGCTTAATTGTTTAGGGAGAATATTAAAAAATAATCATAATTCTTGGCATAAACAAAAGGCAGAGACAAGCTCCCATCACCTGTTGACAGAAAATTGATCATGAAGAAAGCTGGCATGGGGAGTGGAATTCCCTGTTCTCCCACTTAGTCATCGCATCCTGGTGTGACTCATTTTATTACATGGAGGTTCCCAGTGGTTTTATTTTGAGAGAAGCTTTTGTTTAGTAATTTACACACACACACAAACACACACTTATAATCTTAAAAAAACAACAGATCTATCCTGATGAATTGGCAGAAGGAATCATTTGGAAGAGCTCTGGAATGAAATACTGTTCCTCCTGCTTCACTGTTCAACTACTGCATTTATGTTTTATTTTAATGTGAATCGAATTCCGCAACAATAGATGGGGAGAAATCTCCTCTAGACTCGTTCTCACAGTGCAAAATGTCAGCTCTGGGGCTGGGCTGGCTGGTGGATGACTAATCCATTGCCCTTTTACCTCCAGACCTTGCCTTGTATCTTTGGCCTCAGTGACTCAAACTTCTGTCCTCCGTGCATGAAGGCACTGGCCTCTGCTCATAACAAACACAGCTCCATTAACTGCAGTCTTGCTTCAGAAAGAAAAGGAAATCCATGAAATGAAGATCAGGAATAAATTTAATAGTTCTACTTTTCACGAGTTTTTAATTCATTCATGCTGCGTTTGCTTTAAAGTTTGAGAATTATTTTGAAGAGCTTAGAAGGAGACAGCTGCTCAGGACCAGATGCTGAGCAACCTTGTGCTGACTTGAAGCAGAGTAACTTCCCAGCTGAAATCAGAATTTGTCCCTGAATTTGTCTGGAATTTGTCCAGAGCAGCAGAGATTCTGCGTGAGGGTTCCTCATAAGGTTTCTGCTTCCCAGAGTGGTTTTTGTCCTACTGGAAACCATTCACTGCTCTCCCTTTGTTCTTGGGGTGGCTCTAGAAACCCTTCTTTGTTTTCCAGAGATGCCTGTCATCTACTGATAGGAGTTGACAGAGATAATTGTGCTTTCTTGGAAGACCTTCTGAGAAACAGAGGGAGTGGGGACAATTCCCTGCAGGCCCGGGGGGAGCCGTGCAGGAATGTGCAGGCAGAGCCCTGCCCCTCTGGTCGCCAGGCTTGGCTTCTTTGGGGAACCAGTAACAGGTTGTTCATGAAGTCATCGGTGTAACGCTTGACTGAAAAGCAATGTACATTTGCAGGCCTAAAATCACATGCAGGCGTGGAATCCCATCCAGAACCGGCACAATAGTATATTTAGTCTTCAGCTGCAGAGAGCTGCAAAGAACATTTCCTGAGCCTCTCAGCCCATCAGTCATGCTTGTTCAAATAAAGCAGTGAGTTTGTTTCTCTGCTAGTTACTGACCCCAAAGTCATGAGTAAGAGATCCTGAATAATGTGTAAAGGCTGTAACTGCTTCAGAAAACCTTTAATTGGCTAATTAAAAAAAGTCCTATGAGGGGCTGCAGAGAATCACCCCAAATGTTCCTAATGCAGACTGACGTTTTGATTTCCCCCAGTTTGAAGCAAGACTTTTGGTATGATCGCAGTTTGAGTTAGAAAGGGTAGAATTACTTTCTTCCAACAACTCATTCATTCCCCCAAAGAGTGCTGACACAATCAGATCTCTCATCGGGGTTTAATGCTAAGTCTCATAGCCCTGAAGCAGCACAAAAATCTCTATTTCCTGAACATTTCACTGACCTGTGGTGTTAAAGACTTGCCAACTAAGACAAACCATGAAACGAGCAGGGAACCACAACAGTAAAAATACTGCATGAGGCAGCCATGGCGGGTAAGACCTCAGGGTCTAAATCCAAGAATATTTTACCATCTTGAGTGCAACTGCTGCCCTTCCCAGAGGCAGGGATTGAATTCCCCGTGGTGGAGGTACAGTTTGAAGGGCACCACACACGTGGACCTGGCAGTGGATTTCCCGAGTGATATTTGCAGTTTTCTGTCCTGGGCGTTGTTGAGGCAGGTTTAATTCTGTGCAATAAGCAGCTCTCTGCACTTGTAGACTTTAGATTAAATTATTAATCAAGCTGGGGTTTATTCTTCTCGGTTTCCAAGCAGGAGCTGTTTGTCCCGTTCGGGGCGTGACAGAATTATGGGGTAATTCAGGCCAGAAGGGATCTCTGGAGGGTCGAGCACAACCTCCTGCTCAAAACTAAACACATTTCTGGTGCCCAGGCACCACCTAATTCCAGGGAAGGGTCTCTGGTGGGACAGGTTTTGTACTGCGGGCTGTGCTCCCCTGTCACATCAGCCTCAGGATTTTTAGTACATCCTTACAGTAAGAATCCTGTTTTGGTTGAGGACTTTCTCCAAACGTCCACTTTAATTTCCTCCTAAAAAAAATTGCATTCGTAAAGGTGATAAATGTGTTGACAGTTTGGTGTAGGTTTTTCTCTATTCAGAATTTCCTGAAATGATCCTGAGACTTCTCAGTTTATCCCTCCTGCTCTCCATTAGCTCCCAGAGTGTGCATAATCAAAAGTTTTCTTTTCATTACCAGGAAAAAACATAGGTTAAAGTAGAGAGAGAGAGACTCCTGAATGCAGTTGTATTTTTCATTTTCCTCAAAGCCTCCCTCATCCTTCTGCCAAGAGCTCCCCATAATGTGCATATCCAGAGCGGTTAAAGGAAAAGCAAATATTGATTGTCTCGAGCTAAAGTGAAGCAGCGAGACAGATGGAGCCACATCATCATATTTAAGCATAAAGGTCAGGGAGTGAACGGCAGAGTGGTTAAATTCAGCAGGGTTTCAGTGCTCAAAGAACAGGGATTGCTGCTGCTGACAGATTTGTTAGAAACCTGTTTAGCTGCCACAAATATGGAATATATCCAAACAGAAGCATCTATCATGGTTGGAATGATAACCCCAAATACATTTATTTCTTGTTTGCCTTTTCTCATTCTTACTTTTGACCTGCACAGACTTTGAGTCAGCCTGAACATCATTGGATTTTTATGGTTGGCTTCATTAGCTTTTAGTGCAATTTCAGTGGCTCAGTTACTAAATCAGATCCCCTGTGGTTGTGGTTGCATGTGTTCCACAGGCTCCTTGAATGTGGCAGATGACTTGGGGGCCCGTTTCTACTTTAGTTTATGCATGTTGGACCAACAAATCCTTTTGATTTCCACCTTCTTTGTGAAGTCAGTGCTGTTGTAGCCGCACAGTCTGTTTGAATTTAGCAGCACAGAAACAAAGATGAAAACATTCTGCCTGGAGCAAAACCAGTGTCAAATATTCCTGCTTGGCTGTCCTTGTTGTCAGGACATCTTCATACGGCGTTGCTGAGACAGCTCTGATGTGTGTCTCTATCAGAGCTCTCTCTGATGTATTTTCTTGTTTCCTTTTCCCTCAGAGAACTCTAAAATTTATCCTATGGGGTGTTTGCGAGCGTTGGGAGGTTCCTTAACGCACACTGTGATGGTTTTTTTTCTCAAAGGTCACCTAGAAGAAGAATCTCCCCTTTGAGCATTTACTGCCTTGTAATCACACAAGGATTTGGTGGATTGAGCCTCGGTATTTTGGCTTCCCCCTTCCCTGTTTCTGTCTCAGCAGCAGCAAGGACTTGGCTGCATTACCAGGGGTATAGATTGAATATAGCACTGGCCAAAGTCGGTGCTTATATGAAATGACATTAAATAACGGGATATTTTCCGTGCCTTTGCAGCAGTCCCTTGGGACGTGCTGGCTCCAGTGCCACAGCTTTGCTGAGGCCACCCCAGCCCCAGCAGCCCCTCAGCCCCACGGTAGGAAACACAGCTGGCTCACAGGAGGGAACTTAACACTTCAAAACAGAGAGAAAACTCGGAGTTGTTTGGTGTTTCCTCCTTCCAGGAGCAGCTGGACGCCTGGAATCTCCTGATGGAGCCACCCTTCCAACTGCTCCCCGGCTGTCTCACTGGGGTGAGGGAGCCCAGCAGGGCTGGGTGGCCCCAGCAGCAGCCCCAGGAGCCCATCCCGAGGGAGGGAGGGAGGCAGGGATGTGAGGTGTGAGCTCCAGGAAAAGCTGCCTGGCCCCAGGGTGTGTGAGCAGAGATGTCCCAGGTGTGGATGTTCTGCAGGTGAGGCTCTGCCCCACACAGGGACCCCGGGTGTGTGAGCAGAGAGATCCCAGGTGTGGGTGCTCTGCAGGTGAGGTTTTGAGCAGAGGTGTGCCAGTGTAGGTGCTGGGCAGGTGAGGCTCTGCCCCACACAGGGACCCCAGGCTGTGTCCTGGCCCCAGAGTGTGTGAGCAGAGATATCCCAGGTGTGGGTGCTCTGCAGGTGAGGTTTTGAGCAGAGGTGTGCCAGTGTAGGTGCTGGGCAGGTGAGGCTCTGCCCCACACAGGGACCCCGGGCTGTGTCCTGGCCCCAGAGCCCAGCTGGGGAAGAGCTGCCGGAGAGCCCAGCACATCTGTCAGCTCATTGTCTGGGCCCAGCCACAGAACAAAGAGCGCCACAACAGAAAAAAATGCAAAATGCATTTAAAAATACTCTTTCATTTCCCTTTTCGCCAGAAGCAGAAGTGCTTAAATAACAGAGGACAAAAGCAGCTCTTGCAGAACTTCCAAGAGTTGGGAAAGATAAAAAGCCCTGTGAGGAGGACTGGGTTTAGGAGATTTTCCCCCTTGTCCTGGCCAGCCTGGGGAACCCCTAGAGCAGGCAGAGCTGCTCCCCCTAAAGCAGGCAGCAGCCTCCTGGTTGCAGCATTCCCAGTCCATCAGGTCCTTGGGATACGTGTCCTCTGACCAGTTTAAAAGCAAGTTTTCAGAAAAATATGAGGCAATTCTTTTCCCCCATCAGTACTTTTCTTCTGCAAATTGCTTGGCTAAAAGACTCAGTGGAATATGAAAATCAAAGGGGTAAAGATTAAAACCAAAAAAAAAACGAAAATAAGGAAAGCACTGCAAAAAAAATGTTTCTATATTTAAGGAATATTTGTAACCAGAGGAAGCAGCCAGTCTGTAAATGAATGTCCTGTCACTTCTGATACACTCTTACAGCATGGGGGTTACTGTGGTGATCTTCCATACTGGGGGATCAAATTTTGTTTTCCTCTCTAAACATAATTTTGTGTAACTGGATGGAGACGAGCTGCATGGATGTAATAATTAAGGGCCGCAAAGCCTGCAGTGGTTCAGGGCAGAGGCTGTCCCACGTGCAGGGAAGTGCTGTTGCACTGAATTTTTGGTGCTTTACCACAGCTTTAGGGCTGTCAGTGGTGTTCTGTGGGATTCCAAGTGGTCTTGGCTTAAAGCAGGAGCAAGTTTGCTGAGCTGGACCATTAACAAGTTCTGTGGCCCTCTGGTGCCCTCCACCAGTCAGGCTGGCTGGACTCAGGCCTGGTAAAAAGCAGATGTTGCACCTGTACTGAATATTTAATTCTTCACTTTGGCCAATTTCTACATAAGCATTTAATTTTAATATGTACGTAAGCTCTTTCCTGGCGAGAGAAGTGTTCAGTGATGAGTTTAAATTAAATGCTGTCGCTTTTGGTTAGGACTGGGAAGGTGCTTGAAATTAAGCCCATTTTGAGAGCTGTGCCAACTTAATGCCCTTGATTTGTCTCTCTCTTTTTTTTTTAATGAGTTCTATGATTAAAAAAACAACCCACAGTGAGGTTAATGCTGTGATATTCTTCTAGATGGGCAGCATATCTGGGAAATGGAGGCCACGGTGGACAAGGATAAGAGCCAGCCTGTAAGTATGCAAACTCTGCGTGTCCTGTCCTGCAGCTGCTGTGCAGCAAGTTGTGTTCAAGGGGGAGCTTCCAAAGAGCACCTCAGAAGCACCAAGAGCAGCAATGCCAAAGAATAATTGAGTTATTCCGACAAAAAGAGGGAGTTCTGCACTCCTTTATCAAGCACTGTGGGATTAGCAGTGCCTCTGCATTTGTCAGCAGTTCGTGTGTTTTATTTGTAGCTGAGACTTCTCTCTCCAAGGTCAGGACAGCACCAAGTGCAGGAGGGATACAGTCCATAGAAACCAGCTTGTCAGAACCAAAAATCTTCTGGTCCTTCACCAGCTGCCCCTTTTTTCTCATCGCCCTCTTTACAGGATGAGCAGGGAGATTCCTCCTGTCATGGCTGGAGGCATAGCAAGGGGAGCTGCACACACCAACCCCTGCTCAGCCTCGGCTGCTGATTCCTTGCTGTGCCCTGTGTCATTTCAGAGCATGCTTTTTGTGGAAATCCCCGAGTACAGGAACAAGCACATCCGCACGGCCGTCAAGGTGAACTTCTATGTCATCAATGGCAAAAGGAAAAGGAGCCAGCCCCAGCATTTCACCTATCACCCAGGTAATTCTCAGGGACACAGCCACTTGTTGCCTGATGTCATCAGCAAGATTTGATTTTCTGCTCTGTTGTTTTCTTGCCGTTCTTTGAGGATTGAAAGGTTGCTAATTTAATTCAGCTCAGCACTCAGCAGCTGCTTGCTTTAAAAGATGCCTGTGATTTATGAGCAGGGATTTCCATCAGTTTGAGGTGTCAGTTATCCTGGCAGTGGGCTGATGCTGCCCCATTCACTTGGTGGAAGTTTGCCAGGAGCCTCAGTGGGAATAGGCTCAGCCTGGGACATGATGTGACCCTCTGAAAACCATGAGTGTTGCCTTCTCTGATGTGTCCAGCAATAAAAAAAATCAGATCTGGGAAAGGGCTTGGGGTGGAGGAAGGCAAGCAATATATATTCTTCAGAATGAGGCTAGTTGAGAAAAATATGAATGCTTTTCTGATGTTCTTCCTCTGGGGGATTGGTGAGCCATGTCACAATAAATGCAGCAGAATTATTAATGAGATTCCCAGAATTTCTCAGCTTTGGCTGGGAGAAAAATATTGTGAGAAAAATCAGAGTATTGTGTTTGTGGAAACCAGAAAGCATAAAATAACAGCACCAGATTTTATGCAAGCTTCAAATGATGTCTTAATTTGACTTGTCTCTAAGGAGGGGCAAACATCCATTCAGACTCTTACTTATTATTTATGAAATCTCTGGGGTATCACTAATGTGAGAGGTTTGTACAGTTGCTAAATGGTGCTGCTCTGGAATACTACTGAGAAGCACATTTCTATCTCAATACAATCCCTAAAATAGAGCACTTAGGAGAAGGAATCTTTACTTCCAAAAAGGAACTTTGCATGACAGCTGTATGGTTTCCCTTGTATGGTGTTCTGTTGTGAGTTTTGGGGAAGATATGACCAAAAAATCACTGGGAATGTAGAGGACCATCATTTACCCCACCAGGATTTGCACAACTCTTACTAAATCATGGTCTTTTCAGTGAAGGTGTCAGACAGGTCTTCAGCTCTCAGCACTGAGGAAACTTTGTGCAGCAGAGACAAAAGCTGTAAAATAGTTCAGCTCTGCCTTTGGTTGCTTGTTAAACGTTGGACAGAAAGATGGGGAGTTGTTTATGCCCTGAGATTTCTATTGATTCGGTCTCCTTTGAGATGGAAGTACTGCATGAAACACCTATCTATGACATCTTATTTTGCCTGTGTTCCAGAATGGCCCTTAAATTCATTAAAATAAGAGCTGAAGTGTTGAATTTTTCAATTTTAGCTATTTGTAGTATGTTAGTACATTTAAGATTTTTCAAGAACCTCTTAGCAGAGTGCTTTAAAGAACCTTTCACGTGGTTGAATGTGGGTGATTTATTCGACTCAATGCTTGTGACATACGAATTTACACACGCAAATCTTGTAAAAGGCTTAAATCTCTTATTGCTTCAAGGAAAACCTCTCTTTTTCTCCTCAGCCCGTTACGAATAACGTCCTTTGCATGCTTTATTCTAGTACCATCAATCAAAACAGAGCCCATTGATGACTATGATCCAGCCCTAATCTGCAATCCAGTGCACAGTGCTCTGGGGACAGTAACACAGCCTTACTATTCACAGCACACAATGGCCACCGAGTCCCCTTCCTGCCTCGTGGCCACCATGGCTCCTTGCCAGCAGCTGCGCTCAGGCCTCTCCTCTCCCGACTCGCGGTACCACCAGCAGAACCCAGCTGTGATTTACCAAAGGAGCAAGAGCCTGAGCCCCAGCCAGCTGGGCTACCAGCAGCCCGCCCTGATGGCCTCGCCAGCTGCCATTGCAGATGCCCACAGGTCCGTGCTGGTGCACGCCGGCTCCCCAGCCCAAACCTCCGCCGTGCTGCACCCCTCCCCAGGCCACCAGCAGTCTTCTCCCGTCATCCACTACTCTCCAACCAACCAGCAGCTGAGGTGTGGAAGCCACCAGGAGTTCCAGCACATCATGTGCTGCGAGAATTTCACGTCCAACGTGTCGAGGCCCAGCCAGCCCCAGGCCAGCCAGGCGCAGAGGCTCAGCCCCAGCTCGTACCCCACCGTGATCCAGCAGCAGGCGGCCCCGGGCCAGCGGGCAGCCAAGAATGGGCCACCAGGGAGTGACCAGAAGGAGGTGCTGCCAGCAGGAGTGACCATCAAGCAGGAGCAGAACCTGGACCAGGCGTACCTGGACGATGGTAAGTGCTGTGCCCCTCTCACGGGGCGCTTTGCTGGAGGGAGGGGGCGAGGGCAGAGCTCTCAGCCGCCGGTTCCTCGGTGTGGCCCCTCCGTGGGTGTGACATTGGCTGTGCATGCGGGCTGGATGTGGGGCTCTGATCAGGTGCATTTTTGGTAGATGGCAAAGCTCTTTGGCCACTCACCCAGGGGAACCCTCTGCCCTCTCCGTGCTCAGCTGCCACACTGAGCTGGTCCCGTTTTGTTCCCCTTTGCCAAAGGTTCCACTGCCAGTTTGGAAAATGGCGGATCCGAAACGAAACGCCTCTTAATTATTTTATTATATTTTTTTCATATCAGGGCAAAGTCCACTTCGTGAAATGCCCTCGAACATTTTGTACCAAAAAAAAAAAAAGCCCATTGAGCGATCCATCACGGCCTGTAAATGAATCGGGTAGTGCTGCAGGCAAAACCATTGCAGATGTTCTAGATGAACAGTGGGACATTGATAAGTAAAACAATGCTGTTCCTTTGTTGTGAGCCAGCTGATTTAGCCTTTAGGAATGAACATAAGATGGAGTAAAGCTTTCTTTGAACATATCCTGCTTATTCTTAGGTAGGCAGCTATTGGCAATCTGGTTGATTGGTTCTTTTATTAAAGCATGCTTCTGGCAGGAGGAAATCAATGCAAAATTAACAGTGCAGCTGGACACTGCAATCTCAGAGAGCAGCAGCAAACCCAACATTGATTTTAGTGGGAGCAGAGTGAGGCTGCTGGAAATATTGCTGCAAATACAGGATGTTGGTGTGCAGGAAGTACAGACCTGACTGTCACGTATGGCAACTCTGCTCTCCTCTCCGTGCAGGCAATTTCAGGCTCAATCTCCTGCGTGTGCACCAGGATGTGCTCTAAGCACCCATTAGTTTGGGATTTTTCCTGCACGTACCTGCAGTTGTGAAACTGTGCCTGTGAAAGTTTTATTTTCTTCAGCGTGGGTCAAGTGCTCGGTATCATGTGCAGCCTTCACTGCTGGGTTTGTGGGCAGAGTTTGGATGGTTTCCTCGGGTAGCTGTGTTTGCAGAGTGGTTGATGCAGCTTTGGTGCCATCGCAGTAAAATCTGGAGAGTTTTTGCTGGTTCCCTTCTCTGAGCAGGAGATTTAGGAGTCCTAAATTTAACTTGGGAGATTGACTTTCCATTCAGGAAACTGGGCATGATAACAAAGCCAGAGAATCTTTCTGAGAGATAATAAATAATAAACACTTATTTAGGGTAATTTCAATATGAGAAGCTGAGAGATTCTTCTGCATTTCTAAAACTGCTTGGTACACACCTTGTAAGAGAAAGGAAAAAGAAAGCATCTTGAAGTAAAAGCTAACTTCAAGGTCAAGCCATAGTCCAGTTAAAAGAACTCCCAAGATGGAGTGCAAAGTTAATTTTCCTGAGTTTTGAATCAGGCCAGTGAGACCCAACTGCAGCACAGCTCACCAAGAACGCACTCAACCTCCCTGCTAAGGGAGTCATCAGAACAGCAGCAATGAATAATGAAATCCCAGGCTTCTCCTTGGCTGGCTGGATCATCTTGAATTGATTTCAGCTAGAGATTAGTTTATCAATCATGCCACCCAAATCAGGCCAGGCAAGATGGGGCACATGCCATCTCTTTACTGATCTCAGTGAGTTTACATCAGCTGGAAGTGTGACTTGGAGAACTGTGATTTACTTTAGGGCTTTGCAAAGCATTTCATTCTGAAATGTTCAGGACTTGAATTGAAAAGCCACATTGTTTGCTGCTGGGCAAAAGTGACTCAGAACATAACAAAAGCCATGTTTTTTCCTGACTAGAAAGTTTGGGTTTGTGCTTTATAGTACTAAAAGAAAGCAAACCCAAAGGATTATGGAGGCTTTGCCCTTAAATCCCTTTTATCCAGAAGGCTCTTGTGAGATAAAGTGAGCTGTGAGGTCTTGCTGTGATTTTCACGGACAGACATGGAGCTGGTGCTTCCCCAGGCAGGCTTAGCACGAGCCAATCCTACTGCTGCTGCTGCTGCCCAGGCTCTTGGGCAATCACTGCTGGTGTCTCTCACTTCCCTTCGCTCTTCCTCCTCCCTCTGCCTTGTTCTCCTTTCTCCAGAGTTCTGCTGACAGTCCAGCTTTCGTCCCTTTGCTCTCGTGGCCTCCTCTCCTCAACTCTTGCCCCCTGCCTTCGTGGTGAACATGCAGCCTTGGTGTTCTGGGCTTTGTTTCTATTCTGAGCTTTGCCACAGACTCCTGGAGTGACCTGGACATGCCCCAGGCTGGTTCCTGGAGCTGGTGCCTCTCCAAGTGGACACACTGCGAGTGCTGGGCTGTCCTGGGAGTGACCAGAGCCCAGCATCCTGCAGCTGACACCATTGTTCTTTCTCTTCACCCCTCTCAGCTTCCTGATGGCGCTGCTGGCAGGACCCCTCATTATTTTCTTCTCTTCCCTGCTGTAAAAATACGTTATTTGTCCTTCCTGAGACCCTGGTTTGGCTTTGCTCAGAGCCCCCATTGCTCCACAGGGCACAAAATACTGGCAACAAAACACACTTAACCTGTCCACCCCTGCCTTGAAAAGACCAGAGCTGCTCCCCCCTCTGCAGGAGGATTCCAGTCCTGGGGGCTCTGCAGGTTGAGTGCAGCCAAAGCAGCCTGCACCCCGAGGCAGGGGATGGCGAGGACTTACCACCTTCTCAGATGGGTTTTGCCTTGTGCCAGGAGTGCTTTGTGCCCAGCTGGCACTCTCCCCAGCCCCTGGGTGATAATTTCAGGAGCCCCTGGGTGATAATTTCAGCAGGTCTGTAGCTGGTTTCTGACCCTGCTGCAGATGTACAGACTCGCCACTTGCTTTCTTGAAGGAGACACTGGCTCCTCTTCTCTTGCTGGGGCAGCCTCAGAGAGGAGGTGCCCAGGCCAGCCTGTGGTGCCCTCCTGCAGCCTCCCAGCCTTCCCCTCCCAGCCAGAATTACAAAACAGGGTTTCAGGAAGGAAGGCTCCACTCCCCAGTCACAGAGGCTGGATTTGGATTTGCGCCCGTCAGGGACTGATGCAAGTTCAGCATTGCCACACAACTGCCTTCGTACACATACTCCTCCAGACTGCTCTGTGAAATAGATATATCTGTGACTTTTTGATATCAAATCCCCAGAGGAAGGGACTGCTCATGAGAAATGGGCAGGGAAACCCTTGTTACACACCTCTGCCTCAGAGATTCATTGTGGGAATTGCTTTGGGAGTGACTCAGGGATTACCCTGCGTGTCAGGAGATCCTTGAGGATGCATCAGGTGTCCAGGCTGGTGCTGGCAAGCAGTGATCAGCCTCAAGTGCAAGTGAAAGCCACGGGGTGACAGAGTTTCAGCTCACTTCAGCCAAGGCCTCATCTTAATATCATTCATAACCAAACCGCCCACGAAGGTAAAAGTTACCCAAACAACCACATAAATATGTTAACAAATAGAACCCCAGCGCCCTCAGAGTACTGAGATTAACTCTCAGAGCACAAAGCCAGTTCCAAATGTAGTTCTTGCAGCGCTGTCTGCAGTCCCCTGGTGGGGCAGGATCCAGAGGGGGTGACCCAGGGCTGGGGGCGCTGGCTGTGCTCCTCCTGCAGAGCCCGAGGGCTCCTGTGCAGCCCTGGGGAGGCAGCTCAGCTGTGTCCCCACCTGGGACACAGACGCCAGGCTCGATTCCACGCCCAGATCGTGGCTGTGTCGCTTGAGTGCTATCAGCTTGCCTGCCTTAGATGGAGATCTTCTCAGCGCGGCTGTCAGGCTGAACTTTGCAAAGAAAAATGATTGTCATTATTCAAGTAGAAAGCTGTCTAACCACATCTGACACTCCCAAGTGTCTGCTGGATCCAGCAGCTCTAAATTACTTTTGGTGCGCAGTAATCTCTCTTGGGGAGGAGAAGAGCAAGGCAGATGATGTGTAGTGGTTTATCAGGCTGCTGATCAGCGGGGATGTTTTACAGTGAGCTCAGGTATTTCGCAGAAAACTTCAGACACGTCAGGTATTTCTTTAGAAAGCGGCTGTGCAGGATGTGCAGCGTGGTCCTTGCACATCACCCAGCGCTCCAGCTCACCTCCCTGACACGCTGTGTGTCCATTTGTGCACTGCTGCTCCTCCAGCAGCGCTCAGGGCGTGTTACATTCCACCATCTCCTTCGTGTGTTCCTTCATTCAGCAACGAGAAAACCCCTCAGCCTGTCCCCACGGTACCACGAGCTGGAATTCAAATCCCTTCTTCCTGAAGGAAAAGGAGGAAGCTTTCTTTTCTGGCCAGCTCTGTTCTCCTTGGGCAGGGAGTGCCTGCAGGAAAGCCTGGCTCTCCTGGGACTGTCAGAGCCCAGAGCGCTGCTCCAGGACTGAGCTCCGTGCTGCTGGGGACTGCTGGGGACTGCTGGGGACTCTGGCTCGATGCTGGCACATCCTGAGAGCCCTGCTGGCCCTGCCCGAGCAGGGAGGGGGTGACACAGAGCCCTGGCAGCTCCCGCTGGCTGAGGGTTCCAGTGGGAAACCTGGGTTCCGCCTGGCTGGAGAGAAGCTGCGTTTCTCTCCAAACACAGCCTTGAGCCCATCCACAGACAGCCCAAAGGATGCTGCCTTTAGGGGCACGTTTTGGGTTGGTTTGTAGCTGTTCTCATCCCGTGTCCATGCACAGGGTTAAGCAGCAAGCCAGGGCAGAGGGGAAATGTCCTTGTTTCCTGGCATTTTAGACGGGGGTGAATTTGAATCCTACAAATGGGCTGGGGTGCAGTTTCGAGCAACAATTTGCATCTAAAAAAACCGTGCTCTGGTTTTAATTAGAACTACTTTTCATAGAAGGTGTGGTCACTTCTGCTCAGGCAGAGTTTGACTAAGAGTGAAGCCTGTATGTCCTCCAAAACATTTTGCTCAAACACTCTAGCAAATCTGTGTATTCATCAGACTCATTCCTGAAACTCTGACTCACATTATTACAGATTTTCTGTTCTCTGCTGGGACCTTGCAGCGCTCCCTTGGTACACTGCAGCTTTATTTTTGGACCTGCTCTTGTGGGTTTGTGTTGTTAGGATCTCCATTCCCCTGTCCTGTGTCTTGCTTTTCTAGAGGCAATATAAAAAGAGAACAAAAACGTGGTTCTGCTCCCCAAACCCTGAAGTCTGTTGGCAGGAAGTAGAAAGATCAGTCTGTTAGGAGGAAGGTCTGGGTTGAGTCTGAGCTTGGACTTTCAGCGAAGTATTTAACTTCCCTGTACTTCAGTTTACCATTAGTAAAAAGTACTTTATCTTTCCCTCATGTACAATTAATTTGTGTTGGTAACACACACGGATTCTCAGAAAAAAACCCCTACACTTGCATACCTGAATAAGAATTAAGTATTTGTATTGTTATAGGAAGCTCTATCTGATCTTCTTCTTCACCTCTAGAAGCAATTCACTGTTAAAAAGCTCAGACAAATCCGGCCCCTTCTGAAGACTGCCCTTTCCCCAGCAGCCTTTCTGAGCAGCTGCCTCAAAGCATGCAAACCAAAACAAAGCGAGAAAAAAGAAAAACCCTTACATCCCAAATCAGCAGTAGAGGAAGGAAGAAAATGAATGGAGTGATTAAAACCATCGTCCCACTGGCACCTCTTTGTTCTGGAGCTCAGGAATCTTTAATTGGTGCAGTAAGTGCCCACAGGCGGGTTGTGTCGTGTCACAAAGCGTTTCCTGTGGAGGAGCACGAGGAACATGCAGAGCCCATTAGGAGCCAGAGCTGCATCCGTGGGCACTGCTGCCTCCTCCGTGGGCAGGGCCCCACCAGGACCTGCTGCCCCAAGTCAAGGAGCCCCAATTCCAGGGATCTGAGGTGTAGGGCACGTCCCCCCTCGCAGGCTGGCTGTTATCAGCTGAAGGCGCTCCGTTTTCGGGAGGCAACAGGCAATTTTCAATGGTAGTTTTGAAATACTGGCAAAGAGTTAGTTGAAAAAAAAAAAAAAGAACTTGTTCGTGCAGTGGGGAATTGAAAGCTTCTAAACCACAATAAAGTCCTTTCCCAGACTTGCTGTCCATTTACTCCAAGCTCATGGCATTCCTTAGACAGTCTGAATCACAGGCAGCAGACAGCTCTCACAAAGGAGACCATAGACACCCATCTGTTGGGAGGCATCTGCCAAGAGAGACCATACATTTACTTTTATTCCTTCAATCCACTTTCAATTTAAAGGGATAATAACAATAACAATTTTCACTCCAGTGCAGAGAAATGGTCATGAATTAAAATGGTTCCGCCGCAGAAGGAGGCAGACAGGCTCGTCCCCAGCTCTCACAGATGGCTGAAGCAGGATCAGAGCTTTTGAGGGACTTGGCTCCAGCTGAGGCAAAAAGTCAGTGGTGAAACTGTGACTTTCCTGGGGAATCGCTGACTTGCAGGTGCCCCCAGGTGTGCAGGAGCTGGTGCAGCCCTGGTGTTGCACTGAAGAGAGGGCCTGGCAGAGCTCCTGTCTCCTTTCTCTGCCCTCCCACAGGCTCACTCCTTGAATGCTGCATCTGCCAAAGAACTGCAGGGGCTTTCCAGCAGGGAGCATTGATGGCTGGCAGGTCACTGGCACCGGGGCCAGGTCAGCCAGAAACATCCTCATTTCTTGGGGACAGGTCTGGGGACAGAGCTGAGCTGTTGTGTGAGCAGGGGCGGGGTGTGAGGAGCCGGGATCTTCCTGCAGGCTGGGAGTGACCCTGGGTGCTCCACACAGAAATGCTTTCAGTGCAGACAAAATCACAGCAGTTTTGACAACAGTTTTTATAAATGGGGACTTTGGTGATGAGGGATGTGCAGCTAGAAAATGGTTTGTAACAAAACCGTGCAAAGCAGAAAAGGGGATTAACTCATTCTCGCGCTAAATTCTCCATTTTGCGATGAAGCAGAGAAGTGCTCTCTGGGAACCTCGAGCTGGGCTTGTTTTACACTCCAGCAGCTCACCACAGAGCTGTGTTGGTTAAGGTGGTTGGGGTTTTTTTAATTTTATTTCGCTAACACAGCTCTTATGGTAAAAACCCTTGTAGAGACAGAGCTCTGCTGGTGTAAAAGCCTGGGATCAGCAGAGCTCAAGTCAGGGAACCACCAGCAGCTCTTTCACTGAAGGGATTTGTGCAGGAGTGACTGTGCACGGGCAGGGGGTTTGTTCCTGCTCAGCTGGAGTAGCTGATAGAATAAATATAAACATGAACGTAAGGGGAAATAGAAGAGATTTTTATGTGACAGCACTTGCACGAGCTCAGCCTGCTTGCTTGGTCTGTTGGCCCCCTCAAAATCAATCCCAGTAATTCCCAGCAAAGGTGATGCACTGAGCTGGGCTCATTTCTAGGGCCAGGCTTTGCTGAGGGGTGTTGTACCTGCAGCAAGGTGTGTGTTTGCCCTCACAGTCAGGGAGGGTGATAAAATCCTTTTAGCTCCCCCTCAGAATGAGCCTGATGGAATTGAATATTAATCAATGAACTAGCTCACATCCACATGGCAGCTCCAGGCTTTTGCTGATTTTTTGCAATTTCATTGCAGTTTTTGGACTATTAATTGCAATTTAAAAGTCCCCGTGCAGGTGACTTTTCTTACTGATCTTTTCAGGTCCGATCCAAGAAAAAAACCAAAACGTTAAAAATACAAACCTGGCTGGTTTTAGGCTTTCAAAATTCAGACAGACAAAAATGATGCAACTTTGGGGGCGGGAGGTCGATTGCATGATTTAAAAACCAGTCCCATGATCGTTGGAAGCCTGACTCATGGAGCCTGAACGCCTGGGTTTGGCATTGCTGCTCCTCACAGTTTCATTTTGGTACAAACTGAGTTAATGTTAGGAATGTGCAGAGGTGGGGAAAAGGTCTTTTCTCCCCTTAAAACTCGATGTAATGATTGGGAGGACTCAGCTCCCGCTGCAGTGGCTCTTGAAAAGGCAACTTGAGTCCTTTTTGAGCTGCACTTTGAAATGTTGGGAGCAGCTGCACCAAGTCTTGCTGCTCGGAAAAGTTTGGAAAACATCTGCACATTTTTTTTAACTGTTGTGAAATGAACTGCCTGGCAAGAATAACCATCTTAAAGATCTGCAACCTTTTTATGGTGCAAACTGCAAGGCAGTTACAAAGTCTTCTGCTGTACAAAAATGCCTGGGTTCTCAGCATTACTCGCACAAACAGAACTTTCTTAGCTCAGGGGATGTCCTGCCACGGAGCAGGGGTAGCTGTGGGGGGCTTTTTGTCTGTATAGACCTCTTGTCTTACAGGAATGAAGATCTAGAATTGATTAGCTTGAAATCCATTTTTTTCCACCTGTTTTTCATAGTTTGTGAATAAATAATAATGTAATTATTTATTTATAATTAGCTATACGTATAGAAATATAACAATAATTTATAATCAGTGTTTATTGATGAACCTCTGGCCATTTTTAAGTTAAGAAAATGAGGATGAATCATCTGAATTTCCCACCGAAGTTAACTTTCTGATGAGAACTCAGAGCAGTGAGAGCTGCTTTTCTGCCCAGCAGGAGCTGGTATGGCCTTACCCTGCCCAGCCATTTTATTGCTGTTTCCTCACCACGTCCAAGAGACTTCTGTGCTCACATTTGGATGCAGTGAGTGCTTAGAGGCATTTTTAAAGCAAATGTACGAGACAGTGGCTGTGAGAGGGACCCGATGACCTGGTAGGTGACTGCAGCCTCTGTGATGTGAAAAGCAAGGAGCACACCCAGAGCTGTGCCAGTGGGAGAGCCAGGGATGGGGGAAGAGCAGCTTGGAGACGCTAAAACTCCCTTCAGCATGTTAGCTCCTACTTTGGAGTTTCAGGCAGGTGCTGGCGTCCACACTCTCACAAGTCATACAACTTCGCCTGTGTTTCCCAAGAAGAAACCTAAAATGTATAAACAATGCAGATGCGTCTGAATCATCATTCCGAGTCCCCTTGCTTCAGTTCTGCAAGCACAGAAATCTGAAATCTGGGCACACATCCAGCTGGGGATTTCACAGATGACTCCTCACTCTAAGAGGGGTCTGCACAAAAACCTGAGGTCCAAGTATTCCCAATTTTGTGAGATTTCATATTCTCCAATTTGTGTGCACATCTCCAAGGGATGCAGCAGTCTGTTTGGAATTAAAACGCTGATTTCTACAAAATTGCATGACTAATGGTCTGCAAATGACTGAAAACTTGGTCTGGAGTTAGATTTAACCAATGTTAGGTATGAAAGAGTTAAATTTTTGGCTACTGTTAACTGGAGTCAGACCATTGAGGATCAAAGGGCTTCACCATGAGCAGCTCTTACTGAGCCAGTGACAAACAAGGCTGATGCTCCACATCTTCTCACAGGTTCTCCTAATACACACAGTTCCCATTTTAATCAAGCCACGTCCTTTTGTGGATTTTTAATTTGGAGACTTAGCACTCCAAAATATAAACTGAACTCTGCCTTCAGCTGAACAAACACCACTTCTTTAGGAGTGAGGTTGCAATCAAAACTAGATGTAGTGAGAAAAGGATCATTGACCTCTGCCTGGGGATGTTGGAGTGCTGGGCCTCCACCTGAGGGGGAGTTTTTCCACGCGGATAATTGTCAGGTGTGGAAGTCAAGGTCAGAAAGGGCTGTCCCTTGCTCCTGGCCGTGGGTGGTGGGAAGGGCTGGTTGTGCACCAGACACAAGGTCTCCTGAGAACCTAAACCCTGCACAGACTGGGGTGGTGTCCCTGCAAAGGGCCAGCAGCAGGGTCCTTTCTCAGTGGGGACTTGCTCTGACTCTCTGCAAGGAGCGACTTGGGCCGGGGCAAAAGCAGCAATAAATTAGAAAAGTGTGAGTTTGCAATGATTCCCTCTGCTCAGCTCTGCCAGGGGAGTCTAGTCAAAGATTCCCAAATGATGGCGTGGTTTGGTTTGGTTTCTTAATGATGAATGACTTCATCAGCCATGAATGAATCGAGTCAAATGTAGGACAAATAGTGAGACACATGAATGACTCCTGTGACATTTGCAGTGTCTCGATGGGTGCTGGTTTATTTAGGTGGTTTCTAAGCTTCTTTGGAAAGAGTGAGAATGACTAAAGGAAGGGGGAAGCACTTCATAAGTATGGGGTCAGTGGTGAAAGTATTGTGGCAGTTAAACCTCCCTGGGCTCAGCATCTGTCATTATGAGCAACACAGCATCAGTTCTTTGGTAAGGTCTGGGTTCCAGGAGACTCCACAGCCACAGGGCCAGAGGCCTGGCGGATGGACAGTCAGACATTGCATTCCCTTTGTGGTCAGAGACCTCCCAGTGCTGGATCTCCAGCAGCCACTTGTGGGCTTCCAGTTCTGCTGAAGTGTCCCAGCGTAGGAACCTGTGCCTGGGACTCAGGGGAGCGCCCCAGTTCAAGTCACTGCAGATGGAGTCATTATAATTCTGTACAAATCGATGTTTGCAAAGGCTGGAGATAGTCTGGACACAGCAGGCAGATCCAGGCTTAAATCAGGACTGAGGCAAATATGAGGGGAACTGCTGGCAGCTGCATTTTTTAATTGTAGTTTGGGTTGTGTATCTTTCTTCCTTAAAAATTACATTACATTTTCTCTTATCTGATTTCTCCTGCACCTTGTTCATTTGCTTTCAGTGGGGTGCTGTCTCCTTCCTTGGAAAGGAGTCCAAGATTGCAGCACCTAAGACTCCAGCAGCTCGACCCTGATTTTCAGCTAGGTAGGCTGGGTTACATGAGGGCTCTTCTGAGGTCATCCTGCAGCTTGATACCCTCAAATAACTTAGTGGTGTTCTGAGATATGTTTCCTTTTTTAAAAAATGCCTTTGATTTTTATACAAATTTTTCTTCAGGACAATTTTTATAGGCTATTGTTAAAATGCAAAACTAGTGCTATGTCTGTTTTAGAAATTAATATCTCTGGCCCCTTGTTTTGTATGTGTTACACTTTATAGCTCTTCAAAACTAATGCAAATTTTGCATCAAGATTATGACTTCAGAGAATTCCAGGCTGTTCAGATAACAGCCTTGGTTTAGATGCAGCACTAAATGCTCCTCCAATCTGCCATGCTGGAACACATCTCTGCTTTCAGGACCTGCTGCTGGGCACCAGTGTCTGTGCAGGGGCTGGAAGGAGCCTCTCCCATGGGAGCAGTTCCAGTGCAGCCCTCGGGGCCGGTACCCTGGCAAATAATCCAGCCCTTAATCCCAGCGAGGCTGCAGGAATTCCTTGGTTCTTGGACTGGAACAAGCCATTCCTTCCCTCCCGAGCGCAGGCTGGGGTTTGCTGTGGGTGCAGTGCCCGAGCTCAGCCTGGCAGGATCCGAGCCTGCAGGGTGAAGGGTTGGCAGAGGGCAGCCCCTCAGTGCCACAGGGCAGGGCCTCTCCTCTCCTCTCCTCTCCTCTCCTCTCCTCTCCTCT
>WBMY01009722.1:168482-193685 GCA_013397315.1 Donacobius atricapilla | reverse complement strand
CTCTCCTCTCCTCTCCTCTCCTCTCCTCTCCGATGCTCCCCGAGCTGGGGACTCCCTGTCTGCAGCGCGCAGGCAGAAATGCTTTGGCAGGGCAGAGAGTGAGGAAATCCATTTTCTTGTCCTTCGAAAAGAGCGCGGCCATCACGCCTGGACGGATCGAATTTGTTGTGATAGCAAAACAAGTTCTATGGAAACCATTGTGAGCCTGGAGCGAGGCTGCCCAGGAGAGTTGGGGAAAGCCGCTTTTGTTTGTTGTGTTTGGCACCGCTCTGCTCTGGATGAAGATGCTTTAATTTTGTGGGGAGACCCAAGAGAGCATTCCTCTTTTTCCATACCAGAAAGCCTTCCAAGCTGGCATAAGCGTCCCCTCTTTCCAGCTGCTCCTTTCCAAACACACTGTGCCTCCTAAAGATAGTCTTTACAGTGGCTGGGGCTGGTGGAAAACATGAAGCCTGCATGGATTAGCAGAGGAATTCATTTGGGCTGACGAATTGGGTTTCCCTCTATAAACAGCAGTAGTGTTTTCATCTTCTGGACAGCACAGCCAGCTTCATGTCCTGCTCCTGGCCCAGCCCTCTGCCTGTGTCCAGCCCAGCTGAGAGCACAGCAAGGCCTCTTGTGGGGCATAGAAAACAGCACGTGTTCAACGAGGTGTTTGCAGCTATCTCCCCTCTCAGACAGGTTTTTTCCAACCCTTGAAGAGGTGGTGGGGTTATTTAGTTGGGTTTTTTTTTCCCCTCCAGTTTATTTTTCTTTCCAGGTAAAAGGGAAATTGAAGTAGTCCCTTCTCCCTGCTTTTGTGACCTTACAAGCAGCCCACACTTTGTGGGTTTTTTTTCTGCTTTGTTTAATTTTAAGTACAATGTGCTTGGCATCTGCAGGAGTTGGGGATTCTCTGGAGAGGATTTTTCCTCCCTTTTCCCCCCAGGGCCCTGCACAGCATCACTGCCTCCAGGGCCATCCTGCCCCTGCCAGGGAAGCACCCCCAGCCCTGCACTGCCCCAAATACCCTTTCCTATCACTCAGACTTTCTTTTATAGCTTACTTAGTAAATAAAATGATGGGGGGTTATTAAGCACCCCACATCATTCCTGTAGTTGCTCAGGAGGGGAAAGATGTGAAGGCCAATTTCATGATCAGGCTGCATTTGGTGGTGGTTTGTATTTACCTGACTGTTCAGTGGTGGATGATTTTATTCATGTCCCTGAGTAACTGAGCATGGAATTGGAGTTGTTGTGGATAAAACCGGGGGGTTTGGTATTCAGCTGTCAAATGGAAGAATTGTTCAGGTAGGAAAGCTCTGGCCCTTAACTTTACCTAATCGTGTTTTCACATATATAACACACCCTGTTAAAAATTTGCTCCTTGGAAGTAAGTCTCAGCAAGCCCCCACCTCCTCATGCTGGTGCAATCTTCCCTGCCCCTTCAAGGCACTCTGATCCAGGCTGTCCCCTTTCTGAATCATAGATAGCATTGATTTTTCCCACCACGAGATGGGATTTTAAAAGACCAACCGCGAAAAAGCAGAAAACCAGAAAGTGGGTAGCAATGCCATAATGGTTTGCAGTTTTATTGATGAGTCCATCTTTGTGCAGTCTCCACACTCCCCTGGTGTGACTGCAGGGGAGTTTAGCCCCACTCCCATCAGAGTGAGGAGGGGGCTGCCCACGGGGAGCCCCAGGGTGCTCTCAGGACAGGCTTTCATGTCTGGGTCCTCCAAGCAAACTCGCTGGCTGCCAGGGGTTTGCAGCTGGAGCATCAGCCACACCAGGCAAACAAACCCCAGCAGATTTCCAAGAGGCCAACAGCTGGATGCAGATGACATTCTTGAATTAGGAAAAAGAAAAGCCCAAAGGAATTGCTGCTCTCTGGTCCTTTCCCATGCTGGGCAGTGGCAGGGCCAGGCTGGGCACCTCACACCACTGGGAGCAAACAGCTGGGAGTGTCTCTGGGCACCTAGAAATGAGAAGGGGGGAGTCCCCAGGGGGGACAGTCGTTGGGCTCAGCCACAGGAATTGCCTCTCCTTGTGGCCAGAAGGCTGCAGCCCTGTCTCTCCTGAGGGTCATCCTGCCCTCAGCCGGGGTCAGCAGTGACCAAACCCTCCGGAGACTCTGCTGGCTGTCTCCTCTCACCGTGGTGATTTCCAGCCCAAAGATAAACTGTGTGATTATTTTTAATGTGATTAGTCACGCTGAGGGGTTGCTTACAGTGTTGTTGAGGGGACCCCAGGGAAAGCCCCACGGTGTGACCCGTGTGTGACCCAGGCAGGGCAGAGCCCGCTCCCAGCTCACCAACAGGATGTTGGCTGCTGACTTGGCCGTGAGACATTACCCAGCTCTGCTTGAGGGGGCTCTCCCAAGGCCTCTGGTTGCTGTCAGTTCAAAACAGGGGAAGTTTTCAGTTCTGTGATGCTCCTTCTGCCCTTTCCCAGCACCCGCTGGAGCATGAACTTGTTCTGAAGTTACCCAGGCTTAGCCACCCACTTCAACTTGAGCAAATTTTAGCTTCTTGGCCGAAGAGCAGAACCACGCAGCCCCTGAGATAGTGTGGTTTTCCCCATCCCTTCCATGTTTAGGTGCCTTGATGTGGCATTTTTGCAGTACCTGGGATATTCCCTGCCCTGCACCAGGCCGGGTTTGCTGCCCCTGGGCTCGGCAGTGCCACGGCCAGCAGGGAACTCGGTGTGGTTGGAAGTGTGGCATGTGCTCCCTGGGACAGGCTCTGCAGATGGACTGCAGCCCCTGGCCAAGTGTCTGAGCCTCTCCAGCTGCGGGGAGCAGAGGTCAGGACGGACACATCCTGCTGCTCTGCTTGGTTTCTCCCCTGCACTGAGCCTGTGGCAGAGTGCAGCAGCTGGTGGCGGTCAGCGCCAGAGCTGTCCCAGAGGTTGTGGCGGTGCTGTCACTCCGTGGTGGAGATGGTGGTGAGGTCCCACCATGGCACTGCAGGGCCACACCAGGGCCCTTCCTCAGGTGATGCTGTGAGCACGCGTGGAATCAGCTCTGCCTCCCCATCACCACCAGTACAGAGCCTTCGCCTCCCTGCTGGGCATCCCAAAGGCTCGTGGGGTATCCCAGAGGCCCTTCCCTTGGGCCATCCTAAAGCCCAATCCCTTAGGACATCCCAAAGGCTGTTCCCTTGGGCCATCCTAAAGCCCAATCCCTTAGGACATCCCAAAGGCCACTCCCCAGTCCTGCTGCAGGACATCTCTGTCGTGTTCTCAGTTCTTGCTCCGTTCTCTCCTTCCAGCCCCACTCACGGACCCCTCTGGGGCTCTGCCCTCCTTCCAGCCCCTCTCACAGACCCCTCTGGGGCTCTGCCCTCCTTCCAGCCCCGCTCACAGACACTCCTGGGGCTCTGCCCTCCTTCCAGCCCCGCTCACAGACACTCCTGGGGCTCTGCCCTCCTTCCAGCCCCGCTCACAGACACTCCTGGGGCTCTGCCCTCCTTCCAGCCCCGCTCACAGACACTCCTGGGGCTCTGCCCTCCTTCCAGCCCCGCTCACAGACACTCCTGGGGCTCTGCCCTCCTTCCAGCCCCGCTCACAGACACTCCTGGGGCTCTGCCCTCCTTCCAGCCCCGCTCACAGACACTCCTGGGGCTCTGCCCTCCTTCCAGCCCCGCTCACAGACACTCCTGGGGCTCTGCCCTCCTTCCAGCCCCGCTCACAGACACTCCTGGGGCTCTGCCCTCCTTCCAGCCCCGCTCACAGACACTCCTGGGGCTCTGCCCTCCTTCCAGCCCCGCTCACAGACACTCCTGGGGCTCTGCCCTCCTTCCAGCCCCGCTCACAGACACTCCTGGGGCTCTGCCCTCCTTCCAGCCCCGCTCACAGACACTCCTGGGGCTCTGCCCTCCTTCCAGCCCCACTCACAGACACTCCTGGGGCTCTGCCCTCCTTCCAGCCCTACTCACAGACACTCCTGGGGCTCTGCCCTCCTTCCAGCCCCACTCACAGACCCCTCTGGGGCTCTGCCCTCCGCCCTTGCTGCTGCTGGGTGTTCCGGCTGCCCGTGGCTGGTTCCCCACCACAGGACAAACAGCATTCCCACTGAATCCACGTTCCCTGCCAGCTGCTGCTGAGTGTGTGCCGTGCTCCGATGAGATCATGTCAAACGTAAGCAAGTTTTATCTTTATTTTAGGCAAGAGGGTGTTTTATCATGCTGTGGCTCCAAAGCCGCCGTTGTTGGGTTGGAATTCTCCCAGGAAGTGTAGCAGTGCATGGTTAAATGCAAAGTAATAGGTTCAATATGAGCCCCAGACACAGAGCTCCGAGCTGGCCCTGCAGACTCGTGTTTAAAGGGGAGCGTGGTTACACAGCTGGTGAGAACTTGGGAGAGATCGGGATGGGCTTGCCAGGTATCCCAGATCTTGCAGTGGGACACTGCCCTGAGCACAGGATTTACCTCCTGCCTGGGCTGTGAGCCCCCAGACCTCACAGCTGGAAAACCGGGGATGGCTCATCAGTAAATCCCAGGAAAGATTCCCTGGGGCAGTCTCTTTGGGTGGTGGTTCCTACATCTTGATCTGGAATTGGGATATCTGAAATAATTGAGGGAGATCTGGAAATAATTGAGGGCTGATTTCTGAACAAACGTAGGTTGTTGCTGTTGTGGTGAGGTTGGGAATTGCCCAGCATCAGTATTATGGGCTGCACTTCAGCTAAAGGTGAAGCTCCACTGGACATGGAGGAGCTCATTCCATTTCTGGTAACTGATAACCCTTCTTTTCTCTTTCCTCTCATCCTTCGTTCTTCTCTTTCATCTTCTCTTCATATTGAGAACAGAAGTTTTCTCGTTCATGCCATTGATTCAGATTGAAAGTTTGAAGCCTGTGGATGATGCAGATAACATTTTTCTTGTTCCCTCAAGCTGTTTACTGTCAGATGTTCCTGGCCTTCTTGAGGCAAGATGTAAAACCAGTTACAGCTTCTGCTCCCCGTGGTCTTTTGCACTCCCTTTCCCAGTTACCCATGTCTCTTGTAATTAGCTCTGTCTCGTGGTCTCTGATTTATACAAATACCCCATAGTATCATATAGTATTTTTATTAGTACATAATTTTATGGTAGAAACCCCAGCACTCTGTTGTGGCAGATGCTGCTTTGACTCCAAAGTTAAAAAAAAGCAGTTCCCCCCTCAAAGGAGTTCCAGTCAAAGTCAAATAAGAGCAAACAGCTGGATGTGGGCAGACACGCAGTATCTTGTATGTGGCACCTCCTTGACATTATTAGATGTGAATTGTAGCACTCTGTCGGTAACCAGTTAAATGTTTCACGGTCTGGATGCTTTCCAGCTGGCTCGGGAGCAGTAACTGCAGCCCCCAAGTGCTGGACTCCTCCTGCCAGGACCTGCAGAGCTGCTGCCCATCCCTGCCCGTGGCCTTGGAGGCATTCCCAAAGCGGGGGGGAATCTTCCCCCAAATATTAACTAGTGGAAGGATGTGAGGGTACAATGGAAAGATAATCTGTGTGTTAAAGTGATTTTGTGTGCTCCCCTGTGCGGTGTGGTGCCTGTTGCCCATGGTCCTCCTGAAAATCAAGCGGATGGGAACAACTGCCTTGTGCAGGCTGGCTGGGCTGGGGCTGTTTGTGAAGCAGAGGAATTGCAGGCAGGAATTGCGTGTCTGGGCCAGAGGGGAGCTGGGTTTGCTTGGCAGAATTGCTCACAGGCCGCTTGTGCATCTTCCCTTACCTTAGGACAAGGATTTTCTGCTGTTTTCCCCGGAGAAGCAGGCTCAGAATTCAGTTCAGACATGCCAGGAGGGGAAGCTGGTTTGTGGAGAGGCTGGCGTTCTGCAGGAGTCCACAGGCCCTTCTGAGGGGACGTTGCAGAGTGAGGACAGCACATGATAAGATGCCAGAGAATTAGAGCCAGTGAATAGTTTTGTGGATTAATAGACATAAGCACTAGAGCTCAAGGGAGAGAAATAGATTCCATTATTGACTGTTCATCCCCTGCAAAACTGCCTGAAGGGGATGCTAATATGGTTTGTTTTCCCTTAATTAAATATTTGTTAAATGGTTTGTTTCCCCTCAATTAAATATTTGTTCTGGTTGTTCCTTTGTGGCAGAAATAAAAAAGCAGCAGCAGTGCCTATCTGGTACTTTCAGCTAATCCTGAACATGCTGTGACTGTTGTTCTGTCCTCCCCCCCCAGTTATTTCCTGTAAAAAATAGCTTTCTCGCATCCATTCTCTTTCTCTCTCTGTTTTTGAATCACTTTGCTGCGTGACTCACCCTGCCCCAGTAAATAGCTTAACTCCAGGAGAAGGATGAAGCTGCACGGTGACATGGATGAAGTGAGCTGCTGCTCGCCTGCTTTCCCTGCAGTTGCTGTTTCAGAGGTGTTGTGCTGTCCAATACCAATTTCATCAGGTTTTAAACCATGAGGTGCTGCTGGAGGGAAAAGCCACCACCAGCCTCTTTTGGTTGTGCTGGTTTTGATGTAAAATAAATATGTCTTAATACCCAATGGCACTGCTTGTCTCAGCAGTTCTGGATCAAATCCGTAAGGTCCAAATCATGAGCAATAAACCAGACACGAGCACCCTTCACCCTTGTGCTTTACAGCAGCAGCAGCAGAGTCAAATCACGAGTTAGCTGTGACAAAATGAGGACTCTTGCCTTGTGTTTCTTAAGCTTCAGTCCATCAGCTTAATATTTCTGTATGGCTTTAGCCAAGTAATGTGGTTTATACAATCAACTCCATCCCTTTCTGGTATAAGTTTTTGTGTATTTATTTATTATGTGCTCATTCTACTTGGAATATTTTACTTGGTCCCGTTGCATGTAAACTAAAGCTAAATACAAACTTCATCTTTTCTCAGTAACTCACTGACTATCAACTAGAGAGAGCCAACTCCATGACTCAAACACGTGTCCCTTCCCTTGCAATTGCAGCCAAAACTCTCTGGCATCAGAGTGCTGCAGAATGGAAGTCAGATCTAAATATATGTGAGCAGTAAGAAAGTCGGTTAAAAAAAGACTTTGTTATGGAAAGCTACTACAAACCAAATCCACGGTGGCCTGCAGTTCCTCATCACACCCAGGCTGATCTAGTTTTCCACTTTCAAGGTACTCTTCCCAAAGCAGCTGCTGACACTCGTGGAGGAGCTGCACAGAGCCAGCTCAGCTCCTTGCAGCCCCTTTCTGCCTCCTGTGTGGTGGCTGAGCAGACTTGGGGGGTTTATCTGATACAGCGCAGGGTATTTATCACCACCCCAGCGAGCAATAATACAAGAGCTTTTGTTTCATGCTCATGTAGTTGTGGCATTTTGATGCTCCGTCCTTGGTCAGGTAACCTGGGAAGGACGTGGGCAGTGCCCGGCCCCGGGTGCCACCCTGAGCACCATCCTTGGGTCTGGTGTCAGTGGCTGCAGGGCTCTGGGCTGGGCAGGAAAAGGGGGCAGAGGATGAGGTTTAAAGAAACAGGAACAGCCCAGTTTGCTGGGGTGCCTCTCCCAGCTCTGCTCCAAGTGTGTGACACGACCCCTCCAAACCCAGCTCGGGGAGTCTGAGCCTGCAGAAGAGCTCCGGGGGCTGCAGAGGAGCTCCAGGGGCTGCAGAAGAGCTCCGGGGGCTGCAGAGGAGCTCCGGGGGCTGCAGAGGAGCTCCAGGGGCTGCAGAGGAGCTCCAGGGGCTGCCCACAGGCGCTTGCTGGAGCCTGGTGGGGCAGGAGGAAAAGGGCATGAAGTTGTTCCTGGAGATGCCCTTTCTTCCTCCAGTCCATGCGTAGGCAGGGTTTGCACCTGTCTCAGAATGGTCTGATGAAAAAAGTGATGACTAAATACCAAAATCCATCGAGCAAACAGGAAATCACACTCTGGAGCAAAAATTGCTCTTTTGCTGATGCAGCCAAGAGCCCAGGATGGAAGCTCAGCTCGTGTGTGTGTGTGTGTCCTGCAGATACCACACAAAGCCCATTTCCTGGGGCAGGGAAAAGTGCCTCCAAAAGTGAACTCAGTGATTCCCAGGGGATTCAAACAGGGATCAAATGGATGCAATCGCTGGAAGCACCACAAATGGCACCCATCATTCTTAGGACTCTTCCCTCAGCTCACTCCAGGGCAGCCTTTGGCAGCTGTTTCTGCAGGAGAACGTCTCGTTTGGGCTGGAATTCTGCTGCCTGAGCGAGCTCAGCACCTCGTGGTGCTCTGAGATCCCAAGGATCTGGAGTCCTACCTCAGGGCTTTAAAACACCCCTTGTAGGGGCTCCTGGGAGTGTTTGCTCTCTGCTGCATCCACACACGTGGCAGAGGGGATGTGCTGTAGGGTGTAGCTCGTTCTGTGGAGGTCATCGTCCTCTCAGGCTGTTTTCTCTTAGCTGAGCACGGATTATTGGAGTTCCGCGAGCGTGACCTCACAGGCTTTGTGTGTTCTTCAGCCCAGAGCAGATCTGTGACAGGTCTGGTCCTTCAGGGATGCTTTGGCCAGGGCCATGTGGCAGGATGGGGACAGAGCCCTGGAGTCCCCCCGTTCCCCTCTAGATCACTCTTTCCCTGCCAGCTCTGGGGCCCTTGTTTTGTAGCGGCTGTTGATCTTTTCTGGCAGTACAGTGGCAATAATGAAAGTGCTTCGAGAATCCTTAGCGTTTCTGAGGTGGTGTCACAGACAGATTTGTGTTTTGAGTACTTCCTTCCTGCTAGTTTTGATCTATAGTGCGTTCAGGGCATTGAATTTTTTTTTAGCAGAAATGCTATCTTTATTTTTTGCTCTTTTCTTGCAGGCACACCCAGCTTCCTGTTAAATATTTTGGGTAGGACAGTACCAGAGATACCAAGAGTTTGATTTTTGCACCTCGCTCTGGCACTGTACTGAAATATAAGGGAAGGATATTTAAATGTCTTGAATACAATCCAGATCCTGTAAATCTAGAGCAGTTCAGATATTGATTTCAGTTGGGATGGGCTTTAGCCAAAAAATATGCATTTTATTTCGATTCTGTTTTCCATCAGATATCTGATTATGTTCATGGAAAGGTGCCAGAGGGTTTGGAGTCTATTGATACTCCTGCAGCAAAAATGCATCCTGGGACTTGAGTTGCCACTTAGTTTGAGGTCAGCAAGCTCTTCCAAGAGTTTGCTTCATTAATGGGGATGACCTGATTGCTGTTGGGCTGGAGGGCGTTGAAGAGGCTCAGTTCACACAGACTCCATGGGTTCCCAGCAGGACGAGACAGAAAAGTTGCAGGGTGCATCTCTTGGCGTTATTTCAGTGAGGAAGAAACCCTGGTTTTGATGTGTAATTAAACCTTTACAGCTGAGAACATCTCAGTGGTTATACGTCCCCCTTTTCCAGAAGACAAAGCTTTTAATTGCTGTTGATTTCTAAAACAACCCCACGTGCTCCCAGTACTTTTCCCCAGCAGTTTGTTGGGCTTGAGCTCCTTGTGCGTGATGCACCCAGACTGGTATTTCCCAGTCAAGGACTTGCTGTGCTTGTGTGAAAAAGCTGATTTTCCAGGATGCAGAATATAAAATAGGCTGTGTACTGAGTGGGAGGTTCCAGGGTATGATACGTGGCTGCACAATCCTTGGGAGCCAAGTAAAATACTTCTTTTCTATTTATAGTCACCTGAAATCCAGCAGCAAAGACACTTCTGAGTCTTGCCCTCAAAACTTAGTTTTTAAGAAGCACTTTCTGCTCCTTAATATTGCAAATTTTTTTTTTCTCCACATGATTTTGCAGGAGTGCCAAATGCTTTCACAGTGAATTCAAAAGAAATCTTAAAAGATTAGGAAATATTAAAAAAAAAAAAGGCTGAAAATTTTAAATACCGCCTTTTCCTGAGGAAAATAATTCACCTTATTTGCATTTGAAGCAAAGACTATAACTTTCATGATTTCTTTGCCCGGATATTTCCTGTTCTGTACAATTAAGGCAAAGTCTGATTTTCACAGCCACTGTGGTTGGGTCTCTCAATTCAAAGGGACTGGCTTTGGATCTGCCATAAATGTGTTGGATCTTATTTGGGCACTGGGGTGAGGACAGGAGTGAATTTTGCAAAAGGCAGTGACGACTCTTTGTCCTGACTCACAAGTCCCAGGGACCCCCTGTGCCTCCAGAGTCTCAGATCAAATTATCAGCTTTTCAAGTTTTGTCACCAATTTGGGAGTGTAAGTTCCTGAATAGTCATTTTTAGATAATACCAGTTGAGAAAAGAGGGGGAAAAAAGTAAAATCTAGTGCTGGATCTGAGCAAACAGCAAGGTCAGTGGTACAGTTCTGCCTTATGTGTTGTATATGCTGAAATGTCCTTTTGTTAAATTAACCCACAAAATGAAAGAGTAGCTGAAAGCTGTAACACTTGGCCGTGCAACATGGGTCAAAGGTTACCTTTTTTCTCAAAAATGGTTTTGCAAATCTTTTTCAGAGCTGATAGATACACACCTTAGCTGGATACAAAACATTATATGAAAAAGAATGACTGTGATCTTTGATCCAAGCAATCAAAAAGAAAGGTAATTGGTATTTTTCTGCCTTTTCTCCAGCTGTGTGTTTCTCTTAACCTTTATTTATTTATTTTTTCAATTAAAAAGTCATGCCCCCTTTTTATTTGGCGTAGAGGGTTTAAAATATTTAATTTAATTTTTTTTTTTCCTCATTCTTTTTCCTCCCCACTTGTGAGGTAGCTGGGGCCCGGTGGGCAGGGAAGGAGAGGTGGGGCTGTGCATGCTGGGCTGAGGCATCTGAAGGATCCCATCCTGAGGCAGGGCAGGGCCGGCCTGGAGGGCACCCTGCAAACCCAGGGCCAGCTTTCCTGCAGCAGTTCCTGCCCAGGGGTTTGCTTTGCATGTCAGAATTCCTCCTGGGCACGGCAGGACGTGGAGTATTGCAGGGAGGAGCCCCTGGGGCTGAGCTTTGCCTTCTCTGAGGAGCCCCTGGCTGCTGTAGGATCCCCCGAGGGTCAGTGCCACATCTGGGGCTGTGGGACACCCGCGGCATCCCTGATATCCAGGGGGATCAGTGGGATTGTCCCCGAGGGTCNAGAGGGTTTAAAATATTTAATTTAATTTTTTTTTTTCCTCATTCTTTTTCCTCCCCACTTGTGAGGTAGCTGGGGCCCGGTGGGCAGGGAAGGAGAGGTGGGGCTGTGCATGCTGGGCTGAGGCATCTGAAGGATCCCATCCTGAGGCAGGGCAGGGCCGGCCTGGAGGGCACCCTGCAAACCCAGGGCCAGCTTTCCTGCAGCAGTTCCTGCCCAGGGGTTTGCTTTGCATGTCAGAATTCCTCCTGGGCACGGCAGGACGTGGAGTATTGCAGGGAGGAGCCCCTGGGGCTGAGCTTTGCCTTCTCTGAGGAGCCCCTGGCTGCTGTAGGATCCCCCGAGGGTCAGTGCCACATCTGGGGTGTGGGACACCCACGGCATCCCTGATATCCAGGGGCACCCATGGGATTGTCCCCGAGGGTCAGTGCCATGTCTGGGGCTGTGGGACACCCGCGACATCCCCGATATCCAGGGGGATCAGTGGGATTGTCCCTGAGGGTCAGTGCCATGTCTGGGGTGTGGGACACCTGCAACATCCCTGATATCCAGGGGCACCCATGGGATTGTCCCTGAGGGTCAGTGCCACATCTGGGGTGTGGGACACCCGCGACATCCCCAATACCCAGGGGGATCCGGGGTGTGGCGCCCTCACAGGGTGACACTGCCGCGTCCAAGGGGCTCCTTTGTCCCTGGACTGCTGGGACACAGCCCAGTGTCACCCACGGGAGCACACCCACATTTCCAGAGAGGATGTGACGGAGCTGGGCTGTCTGTGGGGCCTGGAGCAGGGGCTGGCTGCCCACCAGAGCCCCCCCAGAACTCCAGCAGCCTCTGGGTCCCCTCCCTGGGCATCTGCAGGGCTCTGTCCCACTGCTGCAGGAGCAGGATGTGACAGAGGACACGCTGAAGGGTGCCCAGCCAGGCATTTCCTTGGCCTGGATGGCTGATGGCAGCTGTAATTTCAATATCTTTTTTATGATTGAATCTTTCATTATCGTTATCTTCGGCCCCATTTAATCAGTTCTCTCTCATTAACCGGATCAATAGCGGTGTGCCCCAGAGCAACCAGCGTCAGGCACCTTAAACAATAATGTTTTATTTATTAATCACATCATCTGCAGTTCCTCTCAGATAGAAACGAGCAAATAATGAAACTGATGCTTGAGATACACTTTAACCACACTACCAAAGAAAAAGATAGCTGGGAGTTCAGAAGAGCAGCTTCAGCACATGCTCCGGGCTTCCTCTGAGCTTTAGGCACGGCTCGGTTTGCTGATTTTGTTCAGCCATCTGATGAAACCCAGGTCTCCTGGATTACACCTGGATCTGGGTGCACGTGCTCCCAGCTCTGGAGCAGACCCCCAAAGATGTGGGATTCCACCAGGCTTGGGCTGGAGGTGATTTCAGGCTTGGAGGTGGATCCATGCCTTGGGACCCATGCCTGTGAATTTACAGATTGATTGGGTTTAGGGACTCTGATTGTGGATTTTAGTGCTGGGACAAGCACTGACACACATTAGTGTTGTAGGATCATCACTCTGACACACATTAGTGATGTGGGATCATCATTTACACACATCAGTGATGTAGGATCATCACTGACACACATTAATGATGTAGGATCATCATTTACACACAGTAGCGATGCCCAGCTTAACCTGCACCTAACACTCCCCTCAGCACCTGGATTTGGGTGAAATTCAGGGTGACTTTGGGACACCCAGGCCAGCTGATAACAGGGAGCTCTTGTCCTTCAGGACCTTACAAAAATCCCAGTTTTCCTCGTGGAAGAGCTGGCAGGGAGAGTCCCGGATGTGCGTGTCCGTGGGGTTAATGCTTCAGGCTGTTCCCCTGCAGCTCTTTAGCCCTGCCCGGGCTGCAGCCCCCTGTAACCTCAGCCCACAGAAGCCACTGCTGACCTCAGGGGAGGGAAAGTGAAGTTTGCAGGCTGAGTCAGCATTTCACCACAGCATCAACCTGCCCAGAGCCGGCCCCAAGCAGGGAGCGACCAAATCTGGACCCCTCCAAGCCTCCTCACTGAACTCTAATTTAATCTGCTCACATTTCACTTCATATTTAACCATTCCTAGATGCAGATCACTGCTGGCTCTGCTATTTCCATGACTGTGTAAGATAAAAGGAGCAGATAAAACTCATCTGTGGTATTTTTGGTAGCCCGAACGAACGTGTTGACAAATAAATCCCCTGCAGCCTCAGCCCGCTTGTTTCTCGAAAGGAAATGACCCTCAAAGAGTGGGTGCCCACTTGTTTTACCTCGCTGCTATTTTTAGCTGAGGCTGTGAAGAGTTTCCATTGAAGACCTGCTCCTGTCATTTCCTGGGCAGAGCGAGCAGGAGGCTGTGAGTGAGCTGTGAGGTTCTGGCTCAGGGTGGACCAACCTCCCCTCCCTCTGGCTGCTGCCTTGCACTGCAGAGCAGCTCTCTGAGCACCCAGATTGCCTTGGTTTGCCTCGATTCACCCCAAAGCCCGCAGCTGGCACGGCGGGTTGGATGCTGGGCAGCAGCAGAGGGCAGGAGTTCTACTTTTCTTGCCTAAATCATCTCCAGGAGGCCCCAGCCTGGTTCAAACCAGGCATCTCCCGGCTGGGATTGGAAAGAGCCGAGCCGTGGGCTGTTACTGGTGGGAGTTTTGAGCGTGGAGTTCCTGGAGTACAGGAACATCCAGTTAGCAACATGAGAAAATTTGAAAAAATACAGGTTTTACTTTCTCAGAGACAAATCCCAGCATGCAGAGAGGAAGGAGATTGCAAACCATGAATCATAACTGTAAAAAACTAATTCAGGTGTTCCCCTTTCCAGAAACTTGCCAGAGGCTGGGCGCCAGGTTTTTTAGATAGGGGGAAGTCGTGAAATACTATGTTAATTAATACCATGTTAATTAATGTTTCTCATAAACATTTATTAGAAATGGGATAGAATATAGAGGAGTCTTACAGCTGCAAACCTGAGGATTAATCAGTCTTGGGTGAGGACCTGCTTTGGTTTGACATAGTCCCTCTTTCAGCCCTTAAATATCAACAGGGAGAAGTCATTTAGATCTGGGGTCTGAAACATAGAAAATTCACTTTTCTGTTTTTAAGGCAAATTTGTCAGAGTAACTAAACGGTTTCCACACCATGATGAATACAGCACTGAGGAGCTGCAGGTGGAATGGGGCCACAAAAAAGGCAGTTCTGGGGTTCTGCATCAAAATGCTCCTGGTTTAGGTCTCTCCTAATCAAAGTGCAGAGATTTCTGCACTTTAAATCTAGGGAGCACCTAAATTCTAGGGAGAGAATTGTTCCAGGAGGTGCCAAAAGGATGCTTTAGGCAAGTGAGAGTGAAAAGTTGCCAGGAGACACTGGCTGTTGTAAATAAAGTGATGTTCTTCTGACTTTTTAACACCCAGGAAAGTTCTTCAGTGTCTTCTCTCGAGCTTTATTAACAAGGCTGTTCCAGCCTCTCGCAGTTCCCTGGTGGTGCATGCAAGTTGTTTGTGCTCCAGTCTGCAAATACCTGATAATAAAGATGTAAAGCAGGTAGAGTCTAGAGTGGGATTAAAAAATACCGAACATAAACCTCCCAAATGCAAACGTTTTCACCTGAATTGCAGTCTCTGTGTTTTCATCACTGTCCACTACATTTCCTCCAAACCTGGCCTTTTTTCTCTTTAAAATATTTTCCTTTCAGCCTAGTGAAAATGTTCGAATGCTTAGATACCTAGAGGTGTTTCTTTCTTTTTCTCCCTGGGGTGAGGGCAGTGTCTGTGACAGAGGGAATGTGTGTGTGAGGGCTGTGGCAGGTCCTGGGCACATGCTGCAGCCCCTCTCTGTTTTATGGCACCTGAGTCACACCGGGTACAGTGAAACCCCCTCTCTTCCCCCTTGCCTTCCAAAAATGTGTAATCTGGGTGAACAGGACCGTTTAGATTTTAGCAAAATTAAGTTACGAATGCAGAGGGGATGTTTTCAGCTTGACTGCCCAAGGATTGCTTTTACTTTTTGCCGTCGTGATGTTGGAAGTGCTTTAATGTTTCCTCCTCTTTCTTTTATTTCCCAGTTAACGAAATTATCAGGAAGGAATTTTCTGGACTCCCTGCCAGAAGTCAGACATAGAAGAAGAGATTTTTGTGAGACAACTTTTACCGAATCCTTCCATAAGTGACCTCTTAGATCCTTCCAGTGCCCCTGCAACCTCTGGCTTCCTTTGCAGTTCATCTCCAGGCAGAGACTCAGCGCAAGGAACAATGAATTGGCACCAAGAGACAGCCTTGGCTGAGCAGCTCGCCACCTCCGTCTGGAAACAGCGCGGAGGACACCCTTCCTTTCATCCAGAGACCACATTGTTCTCCTGGAGCAGAGCATCTGTCTGAGGAAACACTTCAAGCCTGCTGCAATCCATCTGTCTGTGCGTCCATCCATCGAGACGGGAGCCGTCCCCTGGGCAGGGCGCAGAGCCTGGGGGGGGACACTGGGGGGTGGGAAAAAGGGAACGAAGAGTAATATATTCCACGGAGGAGTAACGCCATCCTGCAGGTCACTGACAAGGATTTGCCCTCCAGGTTTCCAAGCCCTCCTGAGAAATGTTATTTTTGTAGGAAACTGAGGCAGCCCAAGCTCGCTCAGCCTTCGTCAAGTCTGGGGCCAAAAGCCAGTTTGCTCTGAGCACTGGGATTGGTATTTCAAACAGGAGGTGTCAGCTGAATCCAGGAGTTTTCTTCATTTTTCTCCTCAGACTGGATAGGAATTTGAAGGAGAGGGATTCTCATAACCAGCCAGTGAAAAGAGCAATTCAGCAGTTGCAATGCTTGTCCCAAGGTAAAATAAACCCAGGTAAAACAGAGATTAATATATAGGAGTCACAGTAAATCCAAAGATTTTATGGTTGATCCTTATTAGTATTTAGGCAGTGTATGAACAGATCTTAGATATTTTCTCTCTAACAAATTGTTGCTGTTTCTTTTCATGTAGAACCTGCTCTTGCCTCATAACTTGTCTCATTTAGCATCTGGAACATTTACTCACCCGAGCTGCAGAGGAAAATAATTGCATCTTACAGAAGCCATACATTCCAGAGAAAATATACACTTATTTATATTCACTTGGCCTCTTTAGCTTTGCAAAGCTACCAGCCATTCCTGGAAAAGTTACATTTCCACGGGAGTTGGTACTTTATTATGTTTTACTTCGTGTGTTAGAATATCCTGTCCTGACTCCTGCTTAGCACATTCCAGGTAACCACTGCCACCTGCAGTTGTACAGCTACAAGTTAGAATATTTAGGGGAGTCAGGGCCTCCTCAGTGGGATCAAAAGGCTTCCTGAGTGGGTAAATCAGTGTACAGTAAAAGATAACAATAATATTTTAGGAATTACATAGTAATCTTTCCTGGCCTTATAAATGCTGATCTTTTCAGGAGTGCAGAGCCTGAGCTCTGCTCTAGAAAGCACAGTGAAACGATTCCAGTTTTCAGTTGTGTCACAATAAACTTTGCAGAATACCAGCGTTGTCCACTGCTCACAGCAGGAATTAGGGGGGGAAATACAGCAGAGCAGCCTCAAAATGGGTTCCCTAATGTCTCAAGGAAGATTTTGCACAATCCCAGCAGAGCAAGTGCTTGGTCCAATAAAAATCTCTTCAGGACTATCAGGAAGAATATATTTTCTGCCACTAAAAACTGGTGCTTAAACTCTGCAGGGTCTCGGGGTTTGGAGTGGGAGACAGAAGCATTAGGTTCTTCAGAACACCTGACCTGGGGCTCACCTGAAGTTTGGCTCTTGAGCAGAAATCTGAATGTCCCAAGAGCAGCTCTGAACTCCAGATTCAGCCCAGCTCAGACCCAGAGCAGAGCCCTGCACGTCCCACCCTGGCATTAATGGCACACCCTGGCTTCTATTTCTGCCACGTGAGATTCAAACCTTTCACCCCAAAGGGGTTCCCTGTATCCCAGCACCCCAAACTCCTGAGATGCCTCACTCTGGTGCTTTCCTCGTGAGCTCTGCCCTGCCCGTGCCGTGGCCAAGCCTCAGCCTGGACCTGCAGAGGTGAGAAGAGCTGGTGAGAAATTTATTTCATTGCTGACTTTGACAGAAGCAAAACTGAGGCCCAGCCATGCTGGAGAGGGGAATTCCTGTCAGGCAGCACTCAGCAGGGCTCTGACTGGCTCCCACGCCTCAAAAAGCTATTTTGGATTGTCATAAACTGTCAGTGGGCCAGAATCTGACACATATTAAGGGGGTTTTTAGTGCAGTCTGGTGAATTAGACAATTCTGACATATTCTAAAGGCCAAAGGTTGCCTGTCAGAAGTTCTTTGCTGTAGCTGAGTAAAAGAACAGACCAAGTGCATCTCCCAGTTTCACACTTGGATCTGTCAAACGTTTTCCATGATCCAACCTGTAAAGTATAGGAGAAATTTAAAAAGCAACCCAAAACCCCATCCACAGAAAAAGAAAAATATCCTCAGATTATTGGCAGAACCTTCTGTCTTGCTGGATTTTAAAGAGAAGCTCAGAGAAGCCCAGGAAGGTCTTTTCAGGTCCATGATGTGCTGCTGCTGCTCTGGTGATTGTCTGCAGCAATTATTCTCAATTTAGGAGTATAATTTTTTTCATATTTATTTTTAGATAATACCAGTTTAGAAAAGGGAGCGGGGCATAAAATCTGCTGCTGGATCTGAGCAAAGAAAAAGGTCAGTGTTTAAGTTCTGCCTTCTAGATCGTAGATGCTGAAATGTCCTTTTAATAAATGCACCCCCAAAAGGAAGGAGTAGCTGAAACCTTGGATTTGGACTCGGAGCTGTTCAGTAATGAACCTCTGCAACCAAAATACATGAGATTTCTGCCGTGCTTGTGTGTTCTTCAGGCACTTTGCTGTAGAGGGGGAGAGAGGGTTGGGGTTTGATTTGCTGGGTTTATTTTGAGGGGTTGAGTTTTTTAGGTTGGTTTTTTTTTTTTTGGTTGGTTGGGGTTTTTTTTTAGGGTGGGATTGGGTTTTTTTAAGGTTTTTTGGGCTGATTCTTTTTGTTTGGGTTTTTTTTGGGTGGGGAAGGTTTTTTTAATATACTACAGGTGCTCTAGCCACTCTATTCCTTCCTCATCTTTAATGCATAGGTATTAATCTGTGTACATATACAGCGTACAATGTAATTTATATAATACACCCATGCAGAGAGGGACAATTTACACGGGCTGGTAGTGACAGGACAAGGGGGGAACGGCTTCAAACTGGCAGAGAGTAGCTTTAAATCAGAAATCAGGATAAAAATCCTCCCGGTGAGGGTGGGGAGAGGCTGGGATGGAATTCCCGGAGCAGCTGTGGCTGCCCCTGGATCCCTGGCAGTGCCCAAGGCTGGGCTGGATGGGCTTGGGGATGGTGGAAGTGTCCCTGCCATGGCAGGGGTGGCACTGGGTGATGTTTGAGGTCCCTGCCAGCCCAGGGCTCTCTCTGTGGCTGTGGTATTTTATCCGTGCTCAGAAAGGAACACAGCTGGGTCCCTCCTGTGCTGGCTCCCAGCACTTGAGCAGCTCGGCGTGGAGGCTTCACCCCATGTATTCTGCATTTTAGGGGTTCAGCCACAGCTGCAGGAGCTCAGGCTGTGCAGCCCCGTCTGCTTTTCCATGCAACAGTAGTTAAAGAATTCCGCTTCAACCAACTTTGTATTTATTTCCCGAGAAAAGGAGCATCCTCAGACATAGTGTTGTGCATTGTTGTCTCTTTAAAAAGGAAACTGGCATGTTAAAATTATATAGCTAGGCTGAAGAATTTCAATATACACAGTACTAAATTATTTCCTGTTCTTGCTGAGCTGTGTTTTTCCAGTATTAGTATTTCTGTTACTTAATACAACTTCCTCTCTGTAGAAGCACGAGCTTAACCTTGGAAGAGTTAATAGCATTCTGTGAGCAATTTGTTCTCACTTTATCTGGAAGATAGCCATATTTGCACATGAGGAAATTCTGTCTTTCCTCAGTTATCTGAATGTTTCACCACAGTGCCTTCCTGCCATTGTACCAAAGGCCTACAAATATCTTGTCTGCAGGGTGAACAACTCTAATGCATTTTCCATCGAAGCTGCACCATGCGAAGTTCATGGGGCATGTTGGAACTCAAAAGTTCATCTCTTTTTATTTGTCCTGTGTGTGTGCGTGTCTGTATTTTTTTTTTAATTTCCATTTTCCCATCTGAGCTTTGGCTGCGAAAACAAGACGAGCTTCTATAAACTTCTGCATCAAATATACATAGAATAAAAACCATCATTCATGATATGTAAACAGTCTGAGAGTAGAAGGGAGTGGGCAGATCTCAGGAAGATTTTTTTTTTTTTTGTCAGTTATGAGTGTTGGAAGTCGAGTTTTCCAGGAGAGGAATTGCTTGTTAAGATACTTGCAATGAAATACAAAGTCCTGGTGTTGTTTTTCTCCATGAGAATGAGCAAAATGTGAGATCTGAGCAACAGCAGCGGAGTGAAAGTGTCTCATGTATGTTGTTTTTACTGGGAGAAAGAATGTAGGAGAGTCGTGGGTTTTGCACTTGCTTTTTTTTGTATCCATGTAAATACGTATCCCTCCATTCTCCCTGTAGGAATACAGCATTTCCTGAATGTAGAGGATTTCCAAAACCAGCACTATGTTACTCTCTATTGTATAAAAAGCTGCTGCTTCATAACATATCTAAACCAGTTCTCAAAGTAGCCAGCATGTTTTTTTAAAGTGTATTTTGTAATCCATATCTTTACAACAAAAGTGACTGTGCTTTTTTGTCTGACCAAATATGCAACAACTTTTGGATTACGGTTTGTATTTATAAAGGATCAGTTTTTCATTTTCTGAACGCCTTACTTTTCTATGCAATTGTTGTTGAATTGTTGTCGTCCTAAAAAAAGAGAAAAGATGTATTTGATAAATTTCCCAAAGACTTCAAAGACAGCTTTAAACGCTTAAGAAATATGTTTCTAAATATTTCAATCTGACTTTTTCCCCTGCATTTCTTTCCAAATTGCTACTTAATAGGGAACAATGATCTGCCAGATGGGACTCAAGAAAATGACTGTCTTAATTTCAAATCTTAAACTGATTCAGATCCTCGTAATTTTTGCACCACTTAAAATCATCTGAAGTTCCAGTTTAGCTGCAATTCTGAGTGCCTGTTATTTATGTTCCATATTCCTGTGCAATAGGAAGAGATGCCACTCTGGGTCTCGATGGGGTGAATTGTCAAATTCTCCAGAAATCAACTCTTTTCCTCATCATTTACATCGCAGTGGTTTCTCACCTGTGAGGCAACACTCTGCCATCACACGTGGCGGGCTGTAATTCTTTCTTCATCTCAGTTCAGAAGGAATAATCCACCTTTGGAAGGTTTGACATCAGATTGGCATCTGTGTCTTTAATATCTGCTGCCTTATACCTGCAGGGGTCACAGCCGGTACCAACTTCCCTACCTGCCAGCCAGTGTCCAACCCACTCTGGTCTGTTTAAGGTTCGTTTAGCCATTTTCATTGTTTCAGGGGTACAAAAACACCAATTAGTACCTGCACATTGCAGTAAATTTCACCTGAAGGTGCTGTAAAAGGTGACCTCGAATGCAAGGAGTTACCTGGGGGGGGGTTGAGTTGCCTTCTATAACTCCTAAAACAGCAACATTGGGCAGAAAGCTGCAGAAGGACCAAGTCTGAGAAATGCACAACTTTTATAAAAGGCAGGAGCCCCCAGATGTGCAGTTACTGCAGGGTGGACCCTGCTCTGCTGTGCTGGGGGCACCTGGGCACAGAGAACCTGACCGGTGCTGGCCTGCCTGGCACTCACACTTTGGTCTGAGTGTGGCACTCACACTTTTGTCTGAGTGTGGAATTATGAAGTGATTCTCCCCAGAGTCCAGCCCTCCCTGCCCTGGGTGTTCAGGTAAAGCCATATTTCAGTAGCCACACGAGTGAGCACTTGTCACTCACACCATCCTAACAGATGTCTTTTGAAGGAAATTGCTTGTTCAAAAACCGAACTCTCACGATTGAAAAGGGGTTTATATCATTCACATTCCTACAACAACGTTGTTAACCTCCAATGTAATGATTTTTTGCTATCTGTAAAGTATTTTTATATATTGCCTGTACTACGGTAGATTAGCAATAAATGAAAGGGCATCACCTGCTGCAAGAGTGTTTGGTCTGTTCTTAAATACCTTGACTGCCTTTGATAAAAGAAAATCAGGGGACTGAGTCACTCACTTGTCTTCTTGTCCCTGTCACCCTCCTAAGTGGATTGCAGAGTGTGATGAAGCTTTTCATCATTACTGAGCTGCCCAGCTCCCCTTTGGGTCAGGATCCCACCCAGGGCCTGTGCATGAGACTGGTCACACCGAGACTTCTTCGCTTCCTCTTGGTGTCTGTTCTCCCTCTTTTAATTTTCTATTCCCACCACCCCGATAAAAAACCCCAGAGAATCCACACCAAGGGGTACTGCAGAGCCTTGCCCTTAACAAAGCAGCAATTTCCATCTGTGGAAATGTCCTTCTGCATCAGTAAATGCTTTTCTAGAGACTTCCATTTCACTTCTTTTCATCTCAATCTTAATTCTGCATTTCTCTGCTGGAGACACTAAAAGAGACATTTTCATACTGCTGTGCTGGAGGCATGCCCAGAGCCTGTTATGGCCCAGTGAGAGTCGAGTTTATGCAGCGTTCAATTAAAGACATTTACCTTAACAAAATCAATATTATCCTTTGCATTTAAACCCAGAGAATTCAGACCATACCCCATGCATTTGTTGGCCATGGAGCAAGTGCTTTGCCTTGCCTATTCACAAAAGCCTCAGAGCAGGGGCCATGTGGAAGTTCTTAACTCCCAAACCCTGTACAAAGGCTGGGAGCCTCATGAACCAGACAGGCCTCGCCAACAAAGAAGCTGTTACTGGCTAGGAGAGAACATTTTATGATGAGCAAATATACGGCACACAGGATTTTAGCTTTATTCAGCAACAGGAAAATTTAAGTAACTTAACCTGGAAATTCCACAGCTACGGTCTGAGAACTCGAGCACCTGACCTGATCCTCTGGCTTTAATTTATGTCTTGGGGCCAAATTAAAGGGCTACAACAGTACCCCAGATTTTTGGTCTTAACGGGAAATTTCCTGGATTTTGTAGACTTAACTCGCTCTTTTGTAACCCTTCAACGTAGCTGACTTTTTTCCCACTTTTCAGGGTAGCAGCCAGGAAGAAAAACCCCTGTTTCTAATGAACATCTGGGCCTCGTATGAGCACTCGCGTGCTCCGCTGTGTAAATACGCCATTTACGGCTTCTTTTTCTTTTTTTGAAATACAAATGCAATTTAGTCAATTTAAGGAGCTGCCTTTCAGCTTCAGAGGGGATTCTTTTCTCTGTACATCATCACTGGCTTGCTCAGGTGGCCACGCTCAACTGGGCTGCTCCGAGGGAGCTTCAAAGGGAAGAGGAGCTCCCACCCAACACCGTCCTCATCCTCCCTGTCCTTGTCCCTTATCTGGTCTGGCTGCTCCCCTGAACTCAGCATCTCGCGGTGTAGAGGGGCTTGAATTAATTTTATTTAGGGAAGGCAAAGCCACAGCAGAGGATTTGAGCTCCTACTGACCCCAAGGGTGAAACTGCACAAAGATTGCTGGGGTTGCGAGGGATAATTTACCCCCAAATCCTGGGGCGGGGAGGGGGCAGAGGCTGGCAGGAGCTGCCCTGCGCCAGCAGGTCACGGCAGGCACCAGAGGTGCTGCAGCACAAAGGCACCTCAGTATCCCACAGCCCAAATCCAGGAGGGCACGGGGGCAGCCGCTGAAATAAAACCATTTTCTGTTGCTGGGACGCACGCACAGGCAGCGGAAGGATGAATTTCCTTGGGATGCTGCAGCACAGGGTGGCAGTGCCATCTGCAGGGAGCTGAGCTCAGCGGTGCCCGGGCACAGCCCAGGGAGCCCAGCAGAGAGACCAGGGGAGCAGGGGTGGCCTGGCCATGGCAAACCTGGGGGCACAGCTGGCACTGGCCATGGCAAACCCCTGGGCACAGCTGGCACTGGCCGTGGCAAAGCTGGGGGATCAGGGGTAACCTGGCCATGGCAAACCCCTGGGCACAGCCGGCACTGGCCATGGCAAACCAGGGGGGCACAGCCGGCACTGGCCATGGCAAACCCTGGGCACAGCTGGCACTGGCCGNCAGTGAGTGAGTGACCCTCACCGGAGTGCTGCTCACTGTGAGTGACCCTCACTGGAGTGCTGCCCACAGTGAGTGACCCTCACTGGAGTGCTGCTCACTGTGAGTGACCCTCACTGGAGTGCTGCCCACAGTGAGTGACCCTCACTGGAGTGCTGCCCACAGTGAGTGAGTGACCCTCACTGGAGTGCTGCCCGCAGTGAGTGACCCTCACTGGAGTGCTGCCCGCAGTGAGTGACCCTCACTGGAGTGCTGCTCACTGTGAGTGACCCTCACCGGAGTGCTGCACATCAGCAGACACAGATTGACCTGCTGAGAGCGTCAGGCCAGTGTTTTCCCAAAGCTTTTTGCCTCACTGAGCTGTTAAAAGACAAAAGGGAGAGTTCATCCCACCAAGTGTATTTCTTGGTTGCTGAGAGACTTTGCATCTCCCTAATGAATAAACACAGCACACTTAATTTTGTTTATGAAAACAGACTTTTTGTGATGGCAAAAAGCATGAGTCAGTGCCCTGGGTGAGGGGAAAGCAGCAGCTGGAGACACTCACCCAGGAGCAACGCCTCGGAAAGCAGAGCAGCTCTCCTCCCCGCCAGTGCCAAGAGATGCAGTTTCTCCTCTAACACAAACCACCGGGACACAGGCAGTGGGAGAAGGCTTCCTCATGACCTGGCAGTTGGCTGCTGAGCGAATATTGCCGTGAAAGCTGCAGCTCTGGCAGGAGCAGTGGACACTGCACACCCTGAGCCCAGCTGCTCCTGCAGCTCGCCCAAGCCTGGCCTGAACTGGGGCTCCTGGCTAACAACCAGAGCTGCTGCTGGTCCCTCGCTGGAACCCAGCAGAGCCTCAAGGGAAGGTGAAGATCTGAGACCCTGGGGGAGGAGGAACTGCAGACCCCGCAGAGCACGCTCCCCATTCATCCCTGCATCCCTCCTGACGTGTTTGGCATTGATTTTGCTTGGATAAAATGAGCCAAGTGGGATCTGAAACTGTTCCCGTGGCCTCCTGAAGGTCCTGAGGCTTCCCATGAGCAGGTGCAGCAGGAGGATGATTTCCTCGAACGGATTTTACTGTCTCAGAAACGTCTCACCATGGGATTCACCTCTTGCAAGGGGGGCTCCAGCATCCAGAACATCTGAGCGAGGAGCCCTGAGGTGGCACGGTGACACCGCCACCTGCAGAGCCAGGCTGGCAGATCTCCCTCTGCTCCTCAGGCTGCACGAAGAGCCCCCTGCCCTTCCTCACGCCTCGGGCCTGCTGTTCCCCTCCTCAGCTCCCCCGATGCCGATCTGCACGAGGGATGAAGGACCCTGAATGAGGAGCCTCTCAGCCAACTCTGCCCGGACAGAGCCCCTTTGTGTGCTGGGGGGTAACACACAGGGCTCTGTTCAAACAGAATGGGCCAGACACAAGCTCAACGCTTTTCCTTCCTTCCTCAAAAAAGAACCCAAAAAAAGGAACTCATTTTCAGAAGGCCAAGCGTGGAGGAAGGAAAGAAATTTCAATTAAATACTTCAAGTTTCAATTGAGGGCCTTAAAAAGCTGAAGTTGCTCATCTTACGTTGGTGATGCCACCACATATACCACAGGAGACTGGCCAAGCTACCCCAGCTCCCTAAAAATGTCCCACAAAGACTGAAACAAGTAAAGATGCAAAATTCTGTGTGTTCCACTTTCCACGTGAGGCAGAGAGGAACCTGTCCCTGCAGTTACAAACTTTGATGGCAAAAAGACAGTGAACCAGAAAGGAATGATGGATTTTAGCTTGTCCAGTGCTAAAGGGCCCTTTTTAGCTTCTGCCACACAGCAGAAAGAGGAGTGGGCTCCTGGAGGCTGGGCTTTGCTCCACAAGCGCACAGTCATTATTTTCAGATCTTTAAACCAGTTCTCTGACAGGCCAAACTAATGCCTGTCACACCTGCTGGCAGAGCAAGGCTGGGGCTCGTGGATTTTCACCACTAAAGCCTGCACCTTTAACCAAAAAAATCGCAGCTGTGGAAAATATAAATCACCAGGTATAGAATAAAAATAATAATTAAAAAAAAAACCC
>WBMY01009722.1:155126-167245 GCA_013397315.1 Donacobius atricapilla | reverse complement strand
CCCTTTGTGTGCTGGGGGGTAACACACAGGGCTCTGTTCAAACAGAATGGGCCAGACACAAGCTCAACGCTTTTCCTTCCTTCCTCAAAAAAGAACCCAAAAAAAGGAACTCATTTTCAGAAGGCCAAGCGTGGAGGAAGGAAAGAAATTTCAATTAAATACTTCAAGTTTCAATTGAGGGCCTTAAAAAGCTGAAGTTGCTCATCTTACGTTGGTGATGCCACCACATATACCACAGGAGACTGGCCAAGCTACCCCAGCTCCCTAAAAATGTCCCACAAAGACTGAAACAAGTAAAGATGCAAAATTCTGTGTGTTCCACTTTCCACGTGAGGCAGAGAGGAACCTGTCCCTGCAGTTACAAACTTTGATGGCAAAAAGACAGTGAACCAGAAAGGAATGATGGATTTTAGCTTGTCCAGTGCTAAAGGGCCCTTTTTAGCTTCTGCCACACAGCAGAAAGAGGAGTGGGCTCCTGGAGGCTGGGCTTTGCTCCACAAGCGCATAGTCATTATTTTCAGATCTTTAAACCAGTTCTCTGACAGGCCAAACTAATGCCTGTCGCACCTGCTGGCAGAGCAAGGCTGGGGCTCGTGGATTTTCACCACTAAAGCCTGCACCTTTAACCAAAAAAATCGCAGCTGTGGAAAATATAAATCACCAGGTATAGAATAAAAATAATAATTAAAAAAAAAACAAAACAAAACAAAAAAAACCCACCAAGCATGAAAGTTCAGCAGACTGAAGGTCACATTTGTGTGTGTAAAATGGAGTCTGGGATGCCGGGAGTCCCAAGGGCTGTGTGTGAAATACACAGCCCAGGTGATTTTCACACTGACTTTGCACTAACTCACACTAAACCCGGGTACAAAGCACGGAGGTGTGACTGTGAATGGCTCCCAGGACCTCTGTCGTGCTCTCACCTGTTCTGTTATTTCTTTGTCAGTGTGATTGATGTGCTCCCTGCCTCGGCCCCCACCCTCAGGGGAAACTCTTGTTCCAGGGGGTTACTGCTTCAGCAATTTCCAGCAGGCGCTGTATGCTCCACTTAAAAGAATTATTTTCAAACTGTGTTAAGTATCAAATGGAGGGCTGGATAAATAAAGGCCAGCAAGCAATACCACAAGTCCTTCTGTAGCCTTAGTTCCAGGCCAGTGTTTCTGTTACTGCAATTCGGAGAAACTGCCATAAAAGAGTGAAAAATCTGTGATCCAAGACCTTCTGCTGTTTGTCTTTTCTTACCAGACTTGTCCCCTGAAGCTTAAGATGGTTGAATCACAGATGGATCCTTTTCCAGCTCCTTTGAAGTTCCTGATTAAACAGGGGCTTTTCATGGATCTTCAGTACAAAGCCAATCCCTCATCTGCCACAACAGCACAAAGGGAAGGGGATGTGACACCAGCCCGAACAAAGTGCCAGGAGTTTCATGTAAAACCTGTGACAATCCCTCCTCTGCTTCTCAGAGAATTCCATCTTTTCACGTTCCCTGGCTCCAGAGGATGGAGCAGAGGCAGCGCCTCCCCAGGAGCATCCCTGGACCACGAGCACCGCTGCATTTCCCATTTTGCTCTGCCTCTGCTACAGGAAGCTCTTGGCCCTTCTTAACATACAGATACTACTACAAACAGATCATGGTGAATAATAACTTCCCCCTAAGATCCGTGTGAAATTCTCCATACCCAAAAGTACTTATAATTCGGGGGGGGGGAAGTATTAAAAACTAATTCTGTGGTACTGAAGTTGGCTCAAACCAGCCCCCTGAAAACAAACAAAAAACGCTCCCTGAGCACTGTGGATGAGCTGGCTTTTCACCAGGCAGCTCCGATGGAAAATGAGAGGCAGATGTGAGGAGCGGAGCAGCAGTTCCAGCTCTCCCAGGGGCCGGGCACGGGCTGGGCCCTGCTGCTGCTGCCCCTGGCACACCAGCACAGCCTGCTGCACTCGGGCAGCGCTGCCTTCCTTTTCTCCTGGCCAAGGTCGGGATTCGTGCAGGGGAAATGCAGGTTTGCTGTCCAGACTTGGATGTTTATTGTTCCTTATCTATTTACAGCCTCACGAGCTGTGAGCTCGAACTAACGAGTTGGAAAACGGAGGTAAAATGGAGCACCTCTGACTCTTTCCGAGGTTATTGAAGTGATAATCCCCCAACAGCGAGGTCACACCTGTATTGTTCNGAGGGGGAAGAAAAAGAGGGGGAAGAAAAAGAGGGGGAAGAAAAAGAGGGGGAAGAAGAAGGACCCAGACAATGCCCAAAGCCCTCCATCTTGACTCACGTGTATTACTTTATACTAAAACCCCAAAATCGAAGTTTCCAGATTCCAACAGTGCCGCTCACAGAGCAGCACCAGGGCAAAGCACTCACGGGGGAAAGCTGAGGTTCCTGACATCTGTGTGCAGCTCACTGTGAGGAGCTGGAATTCATCCCTGCCCTGTCCTTGAGGATGGGGAGAGTCCTGCTCAGGGCTCCATCACCCCAGAGGGCAACCAGAAACCAGAGAACAGCGACAGGCTGGGCAAGAGAGCAGCTTGCGACTCCTCTGAAAGGGAACTGAAGAAGAAAGAGAGAGTGTGATGATAAAAGAGGTTTTGTGCTGTGCTGGCAGAGGAGCAGAACTGATGAAGTGGTGAGTCAGTTCCCTCTCCAGCATTAACAGCCCTCAACATCCCTCTTCCAAAAGCAGCCTCTGTTCGAGGTCCCTGGCTCCAACATCATCCTTGGGACAAGGATCTGTCTTCTCTCAAACTCTCTCTTCTTTTGGGGGAAGAGAAAACCACCGCAGCACCACAACAAATGCTTCCAGGGCTGAGGGGCTGCCTGGCCTCTGGGCAGGAGAGAATATTTTGTGTCAAAATGCATCCCCTGTGAATGATTCTATTTACAGCACAAATTTCAGCCCATTCTAGCTTGCCCTAACCAGAAATATTAGGAGAACTGATAAAGAAAAGTGAAAATCAGATCTACTTCCACTTGCAGAATTGAACTTTGCAGGATTCTTTCTTTCCTTTTTTTTTATTATTTTTTTTCTTTCTTTTTTTTATTCTTTTTTTTTTTTTTTTTGGAAGTTCTCAGCACTGGGAACACTCCCCTGCACTCCCAAACACAGGAAGCCTGCAGTGCCTGTCACACCAATGACACTTTGTCTCTTGGCAGAAGATGCGCAAAATGAGCCCTGACTCAGAGATCTGCTCACCAGCAGCAGTAAAAATTCCCCTTGCAGTGTCCCCCAAAAGCAGAGTGAGGAGGTAACCCTCTCTCTCAATTGGTTCTCTCTGGATAATGAAAACTTGAAATATTCCTGCAATATTGGGCAGCAGTGTGTGAGCCTGTAATAACAGGGAGCCTCAGGAGCATTAGTTTTACTCATTTTGTCCTTTTCTCTAGAACAAAATAACCTGAGAATGGCAATGCCATTAAAACAGAGAAGGTGGAAATAAGATTCTTGCTGAGAAACCATTCACCAGCATGGCCACAGATAAAAGATCAGCTCTGCTTCATGACTCATCTCTGAATCTACAGCAGTTTAAGTACTCAAGTGCTTTGAATTTTATGTGGCCACAATAAATAGCAACAGGCAATTGGATTCACATCCTCAGCGTGCAGTACTTGGTTAAGGGAGGCTCTCCACCTCACCATCTGCTCTCTCTTCCCCCTTCCTCTTATTCCTGCAGCATCTTGGATTTCTACCTCCTTTTTCTCCCAAGAGAGCACAGAACCCTGAAAAGCACTCCCAGCACTGCAGAACCACCTTGAAAGAAATGAGGAAATAGTCTGTGAATCCCTTCAGGAGCAGCTTCATGCTCTGCACTCTTTCACCTGCAGACTTTGGGCACTGGAGGCCGGATCTCAGTGCACCGCAGGCCATGCTGGTCCTTCCAGCAAGGAAACACGCTGGCTTCGCTCAATAATAACAATAAATAAGCATAAAGGAAGAAATACCAACAATAACTGGTCTAACAGGGCACAGTGAGCACAATCCCTGCTGGAAGTGGAGCCCTGCAGGCACAGCCCCGCGTTTGTCTCACTGAGCCCAGCCTGGCTCTGCACCCAGATTCCCACTTGGCTCCAGCCCTTCCCTGGAGACAGAGCTGGAGCTGGATGCAGCCCAGCAGAGCCCTGGTGGGCAGCAGCTGCTCATGGGCAGCCTGGGCTGGAAATGGCCTTGGACACGCGGGTCACTCGTGGCCAGCACACCCCAAACCCGGGGCAATGGGGCTCTCCCCGGGCTGCTGACCCTGAAACCTGAGGAACCACCACGATTTCAGCGGCAAGAGCTGCAGCAGAGCTATGTAGCCCCTCCAGGGCTGGGGGTTCAGCCTTTCTCCTGCTGCCAGAAGGGGTTTTAGTGCTCAGCCCACCGCCTCCCAGTGCCTTTGCTGTGCAGTTCTGCCTGCACGGGGGCTGCTCCAGCCAGGAGCCGCTTTGCCAGCCCGGCTGGGGCCGCACCCAGGACACCGCGGTCCCTCTGTGCAGCAGCCACCAGCCCTCACCGGCTTTCTTCGGGGCTCCGAGTGCCCACCCGGCTCAGCATCTCCCCCGCGTCCAAGTGCGCACCCAGATGGAGGCACCTGCAGCACTCCCCGTGCCAGGGTCGCTGCGGGAGGACCCGTGTGGGGGTTTGGAGCAGACAGGGGCTGTTCCAGTGTTGGAACTTCCCGGTCACAACCACCTGGGCTCCATCCCGACCTCAGGGAGGGACACAGCGTGCGCGCTGCTCCCCGTGCTGTTCCCCGAGGGATTCGGGACATCTGCAGCGCATTACAGCCTCCTCACAGAAATGTTGTCTGCATTAAGTACAAGTATTTAATTAGCACTTCATTTAGAGCATGTGGTACAGCTCACAGCTCCGAGCGGGGCCAGAGATGACTTTCAGGGGTGGGTGGAAGCCGGGGCTGATGCCAGGAGAGCGGAGCCGCTCCCAGGCTCTGCAGGGAACCTGCCCCTGCCCTGGAACCGGGGAGCAAACGCAGCTCCCAGGAGCCGCTGTCACAAATGTCCCGCGGGACGTGACACCCCGTCCCTGCTTGTCACCCCTGGGCGCTCCCAGCCCCACGGGGGGGAGGCTGATCTGCTCCGGAGGTCCGGGGCGCTGGAAGCTGATCCCGTCCATCCTTCCCTGCCCCAGGCCAGCCCTGCCTCGCCCGGGGAAGCCCCGATGATTCAGACCCGGCTGAGTCACCCTCCCTCCATCCCTCCCTCCATCCCTCCCTCCATCCCTCCCTCCCCGGGGAGCTGCTGGCCGAGTCCCCAGAATCGCCAGCCCAGCAGGAGCTCCCGTTCCCGTTCCTCCGCGGGATGCCCGCCCCAAATCCCACCTGCGCCGCCTGTCCTAAATCCCGCCCAGAACAGCCCCTGCAGTTAAGGTTCAGGGCAGCCTGCCCGTGTTCTCTGCGTTCCTCAAGGACTGGGAGATTCCAGGGTCCGTGCTGGCCTGAATATCCCCCCTTGGGAGGAGCGCCAAAGCCTGAAATGTGAGTTTCTTGCCAAGGCATCTCAGGGGCCGAGGAGCAGAGCCACTGCCCCAGGGCTGCTGCAGGGATCCTGCTCTGCTTCTCACGCCTCTCGTCTTGATCTGGCCAACCTCGGGTTCTGCCATCTGCTTGAATCACCAAATCCAGCTACTTTTGTAGTACCCGCAAAAAGCAAGAACAAACAAAAATCCCTTGGAACATGCAGCAAATACGCTGCAACATTATCGGAATAAATCTCCACCAGGCTGACCCAGCAGCCGCGGTTTTGTGGGGTTTTCACACACAAATGCGCACACATCTATCTGCTCGTGTACACGGGGAATCTATAAACACAGCTATTTGTGTATATGTGATTAAAAAGTCTTCCTCAGCAGTTCCTAAAACTGCCATGAAAGTCCACATGGCTGTGGGGAACACACGCATAAAATCACTGATTGCCACTTTCCTGGTTTCTGAGCAGTGTCTCCACACTTCCCATTCTGTAGCCATGTCCCGCGCTATGTCTTTGCCAGAGCTCTCCCTGCTGCAAAGGGCAGCAGTTATCTACTTTTCACATTTAATTCTGTCAGAGTGGTTCTTTCCACTCCACCAGAATATGGCCATTTTCATCCAGTTATCACTGGGGGCAGCAAATGCCACAGCTCAGGGATAAACAGCACTGCTGTCGTTTGATGCGCGACAAAATTTAAATGTTAAAGGGACGGAAGGCAACACACATCTCTGGGACAGATTTCTGGGTTCCGAAATACTGTCCCATCACTCTAGGCCCTTGTAAAAACAGTCTCTGTCCATCTTTTTTGTGGGTACCGGGAGGACACAACTGGGTCGCCCCAGAGCTTCTCCTCCAATTCTCCAGGACAGCTCGCCCAGGGTCTCGCTGAAAATTGAAAGGTTGGTCGCAGTCTGACGAAATGCAGCTGCAAAAGTGCTTGTCCTGCTCTTTGCAGCGACTGGGGTACGTGTGTGCCGCAGCAGGAGCCGCTGGAAAAGGCTGGATTCGCTTTCAGCATGAGCTGATTCCTGCCGTGCGGCCGCGGGAGCTGCTCCGGGGCTCCGGGGCTCCGGGGCTCCGGGGCTCCGGGGCTCCGGGGCTCCGGGGCTGGGCAGAGGCAGGAGCAGAACCGCAGCCCTGAGCGCCTCTGGCTGCTCCCGCGGGCTGCAGGGCACGGCGGAGCTCAGTGCTGCGGAGGGGCAGCGCACGGAGCCCCTCCTGGGGGAAGCACAGATGAGGAGATGAGCAGGAGGAGCGCGGATCTCACGGCGAGGAAACGCTGATTTACGGTGTCCAAAGGAATAGGAACAGGACATAACGAGGAGACAGGAGAGACATCTTGGGCTCGGATTCTGCTGGCTCCCCTTCTCCTCTCTGCATATTCCCTGGAAGTTTTCCTCGTGGCACAAACTGCTTCATGTGCATCTTGTTTACTTTTGGCCTGGATCGCTTCCTTTGGAGCCAGCCCAGCCCCTGTTGGGAACATCAGATAAATCTGGATTCATTTGAAACTCCCTTTTGGAAGAGGCAGGGCTGTCCCTGTCAACATGTCAGATTAGGAATGCTCCATTTGGTTTAATGGGGCTGGCTTTTGGTTTAATCCAAAAGACTCCATAAACTTCCATTGTAATTTATGCTCCAAAGCTTACAGCCTTCAGAACTCAGGTTCCCCCCTCCTTCCCTTTCGGTGTTTTTATGGAGGTAGTGCTTTCCTTTCTAAGCTGTGCTCCTCTGCTGTACACCAGATCAATTGTATCCACCAGAGAGGCTCCATTTATTCTGGAGTAGGGAAGGGCTTTTATCAATCTGAAAACAATGCAATTGTCATGATCTGCAACGTTTAAAAATGCCTCAAAGGATGAAGGGAAACCGAGGAACAGAATATTAGAGAAGGGTACCTGAAATCACTGCAGGATCGAGTGGGGCCAGATTTATTCCTCCTAACAAAGAATTCTCAGCTGCTGCTGGCAAATGATTTCAGACACAATGGAACAGCAGCTTCAGAAAAGTCTCTGTAGTTGTTACTTTGCTATTCTCTTACCTCGCAGATGGATGAACTCCTCTGTTCCTGAAGGAGAGAAGCAGGGCAGCAAAAGGCATCTTTTACTTTAGAAACTTGTAGAGTTCCCTGAGGTCTCTCTACGACAGGCAAAGTGTTCTAAATACTGAGGGAATCAGAAAGGTTCCTGGATTTTTGAGAGGATGGATAACCACGAAGTTAGTGCTGAGCTGGCACTCGGGACATCTGGGTTTAAATCCCGTCTTTGGCATCTCCAGCATCTGGCACCCACACATCCATTGTGTGACTGGATGAGTAACTGCCTGCCATTCCCAGCCCGTGGAACAGGGATAATGACACTTCCTCACGCTCCCCTTTGCTCTGTCTGATCCACTTAGGTGAAAAATTCATCAGCTCAGAGCCTGTCCTTGCACAGTTAGCTCGGGGCTCGGAGTCAGCGGGATCTGGCCGACAGAAAATGTTTCTCAGAGATGGTTCAGCCCCTCTGAAGGAGCCCAAAGGCTGGAAGGGATCTCATTCCAACCCCCTGCCACGGGCAGACCCACAGGATCAGGTTGCTCCAAGCCCTGCCCAGCCTGGCCTTGCACACTTCCAGGGATGGGCAGAAATGATGCTAACAATGCTCAGCACCTTGAGGAAAACATTCCCCCATAACCCCCAGAGCTGGCACAAATAAAGCTGTCAGACATTTTCAATATTTCTCGGCTATTTAAAATGTGAACATTCATCATTCTTGCAAGCCAGAGCCTAATTGGAATCATAAATTATTGCTTCAATGCCGAGCAGAACAGCAGTGTGTGTTCTGCAGCTCGTTTCACCCCGAGGAGCCCCAGTTACACCTCCCGTGTCCCCGGGCACAGCAGTGAGCCACCAAGCGCAACACAGGTTTTACCTCCTACAAAGCATCAAGGGACACCCCCAGATTTCCAAGCTGGATGGTTTAAATGCATCTCTTACTCCCAAAAAGCCTTTTGAAGAGGCTGCTGAGCAGCAGGAGCGGGTGTTTGTGGCAGAAGGGAAGAACCCAGCCCTCTCTAACCTCTCACGTGCCCAAAGGCTGCTGGACTCCACTTGCAGTGAGGCTCTGAGGCCTCTGTGAGTTGTTCCTTAAATAAATCACAGAACACAGAGTGACCAGGTTGGAAGAGGCCTCCAAGATCATCGAGTCCAGCCCAGCCCCAGCACCTCAACTAGGCCATGGCACCAGTGCCACATCCAGTTTAAACACATCCAGGGATGGTGACGCCACCACCTCCCCGGGCAGGCCATGCCAGTACTTCATTATTCAAATAAAGCTTTCAGGATCCCAGGAATCATTTGGCTGGAAAATCCCCCTCAGCCCATCGAGTCCAAGCTGTGCCCAGTGCCCGCCCAGAGCTCTGAGTGCCACCTCCAGGAATTCCTGGGACACCTCCAGGGTGGGCAGCCCAAAGCTCCCTGGGCAGTGCCAATCCCTGAGCGCCCTTTCCATGGGGAAATTCCTGCTGAAATCGGAATCAGGGCGGCAGGGGATGAGCACAGGAGCTCCCCAGCTCTCCGTGGTGCCCTGCCCTCCTGGCAGGGTGTTTGCTGAGCTGCCCGCAGGTGCCTGCTCCATGTTTGTTATTCGGAGAGCTGAAATAAACCCTGGGCTGCCCCGTGCTTGCGGCTGCACCGCCTGAGCAGCCCCAGTGAGCTGAGGAGGCGCCCAAAGCACGTGGGCTAAACACGGCAAACGCGTCTGGAGACGTCTCCAGCTCCAAGAGCCACCAAAATTCCTGTTCGGCAAATCAAGAGGAGCACTCGGCTCCAGACCCGGGAAGGTCCCTCAGCCCCAGAGAAAATCAGGCTGATGTCGATGGGACCAAGTGCAGAACATGGCCAAAGGCAGGGCACGAAGCAGAGAAGAGCCAGGCTCTCATCAGCTCTGAGGAGTGATGCTCACACAGTTCCTGGGAATTCCTCTGGCCCGTTCCATTTCCATCCCAGTTCCATTCCCATTCTGAACAGATCTGCTCAACACAAGGAGAAAATGACAGGGTTTAGTTCCACAAAGTAATAATTAAAAATGGGCAGTTCCACTGTGTGTGTCAGAGCATTGGGCCTATTACATCCCATTCTAAATAACAGTAGCAATAATAATAATAATTTTCATTATTTCAATAATTTGAAAATAATATGCTTGCTTCAATATAAAAATCAAAAAGACATTGTTTATATTTGGATTTTCATTAGATAAAATACTTCCCCTTTTGGGCCTGTTTTTTATATAAAAATAGCACCAGGGTAAGGACCAAAATCTAAATCTTTCTATTTGTGTTAACAACAGTTCTAAAGTTCTAATTACAGGCTGCCTCCTTCCTGCACTACATTTTTCTGTATTTCCTTTTGAGAGTTGTCCAAGATCATAGCCTTGAATATAAAACTTTTACCATTTCCTTGTAGGTCCAGCATCAAATCCCAAGGATCAAATTATTTCCTTGAATTTACATGTCTCTGCAATAGATCAAATACATTTTTAAGAAAATACCCTTCAGATTATTTAATATATGTGTTTTAAGAATGTGCAAATTTAAAGAGGAAATATGAAATAATAACAGCTTAGAGTGAGGCATAAATTAAACACCAGCTATTTAAAATTTTGTATAAACTATTTATATATTCTCAAATGGTGCATCACTGCTGCTGATATTGTACAGGAAGTCGAGGGAGTGATTCTCCAAGAAGCTGGACATTAAATGAGTAAATGAGCTTGGAGTAGGAACAGGGAGAAAAGGAAATTCGGTGTATTTGAGCTTCAGTACATCTGTGCTCAATGAGAGCTCCTTCAACACTGAGAAACCAATCAGGAACTGAAAAAGCAAGAAAAGTTCTCTTCTTCTTGCCATTTATTCGCACAAATGAGGTGTGAGAGGCTGAGTCCAAACCTCTGGCAGACACAATGATGAGAAACAAGCCCTTGGCTTTACTGACTTCGGGGAAAACTTCCCTTGGTCCATAAAAGTCTAATTTTAATTGCAACTTGTGCCTGTGAGAGCTTATGGCTTCTCTTCCTGATACATCCAAAGTATTTCAAGACAGCTTTTAACTAATAATTTTAAGCTGCTGTTTTTAAAGCTCTTAAATTGAATTTCAGGTTTTATTCAAAAGCAGTTTCACACCAGCTGGAAGTGGAGTCAGGTGTCCTGGAAGTAACAGATGCTTTCCAGCATTTCTAACCTAATAAAAACAGAAAACCTGCTCGTCTGAATGGATGCCTCCTGATTCACAGAATGGATTGAACATTTATCTATCAGGTCTCCTCTCCGAGAGCAGACTTTATGGAGCAAAATAAATCCAACACATAAAAGTCAACATTTACTAAAGAAAGCGTTTTAAAAGAGCAAATGCAAAACGGCTTTGAACTGGTTCCTCACCTCTAATGTTTCTGACTGTCGATATAGATCATGACTTTTCGTTGTCATTTAAACAACTTCAGACAGTTCCCTTCAAATATTCCCTTTTCCCGAAGCAAACAGGGCAGAGGCTGCTGAGCCCCTGCTGCAGCACCGCTGGCAGGGCTCTCTGCTGGGGTGGAGGACCGCTCTAATAGAAGTTATAATTCTGTAACTAATTTCTGTTTCTCCCCAGCTCAGGAAGTGGAGAACGCGGCGCAGAAAATGCCATTTTCCCTGGCAGCCACGAGAGGGGAGCCTTTTCCTTCTGGAACTCAGGGAAAGTTTAAACCTGCCCCGCGCATGGAAAGCGCTGGGAGGGGGAATCAGCTCCTTGGATTCCCTGGGGAAGTTTGGCTTCATTTTCAAACCCAGTAAATACATCCATCCAGTCAATTAAAAACAATCCAGCCAGATTATAGCCACGCTAATTATTTATGTGTGCGTGTTGAAGACTCTTTGTTCCCGGGCTTTGAGGTGAGATAGGAATTTCTGCAGGAGCCCTCGGTGCATCTCCCTCACACCAGGGATTATTCCCTGGGAATCCCGGGGCTCCTGCTGAAAGCCACGGAGCCCCAAGGGACAAAGGACAGCCTGGCTGCAGGCTGGCAGCTCATTAATTGTGGCCGCAAATGTCACATCTGCTATTCCAGCTCAGCAGTTCGCTGTGCACGTTCTCATTTCCGTGGCCAGGTTCGTCACCTGAGGATGAGATTTGCGCCTCCGGGGATGAGATCTGCACCTGCAGGACGAGCAGGGGTCGGTTCTTCTCTTGCTGGGGTTGAAGAGTCAGGGCCAGATGTTCCCCCACCAGGTGAGGGAGATGCCCAGAACCTGGAGCAGATCTCCACCGGCCACCAGCACGGGGACACTGCCAGAGCCAAGCCCCAGCAGCCCTGGAGGTGGCCCCGGGGCTGTTTCTGCAGGCATGAACCAGAAAATCCCTGTCCTGGAGCCCAGGAGGATGCTGAGGTGGGGCTGTTTCTGCGGGCATTAATCAGAAAATCCCAGTGCCAGGAAGGGGCTGAGTGGCTCTCTGCAGAGGAGGTGGGTGGCAAAGGAAGCGATGGTACAAACATTATTTCTCAGGTTATCCATGACTGTAAAACCTGCGCTGCGATCAAACAAGCCAAAAAAGTAAATCCCTTATAGCGTGGTAAACGGTGGTCCAAAAATAATTTTAAATATAATATAATTTTCCTCCCAGATTTGCCCCAAACCAGGA
>WBMY01009722.1:114761-149814 GCA_013397315.1 Donacobius atricapilla | reverse complement strand
ACCCCGGGCAGGTGTACTTGCCGGCCTCCCTGCCAGGGGGCTCTGTTCTCACACCTCAGCACCCCGGGCAGGTGTACCTGCCTGCCTGCCTGCCAGGGGGGCTCTGTTCTTACTCCTCAGCACCACACCTGAGCCATGTCCCGAGCAGAAGGCAGCACACAGAGCTCCCCAAGGGCTCAGGAGCTGCAGGACATTTCCTTCCCCTTTCCTTCCCCTTTCCTTCCCCTTTCCTTCCCCTTTCCCTCCCCTTTCCCTCCCCTTTCCCTCCCCTTTCCTTCCCCTTTCCTTCCCCTTTCCTTCCCCTTTCCTTCCTCCCAGACCCCGCTGTGATCTGTGTCCTGCAGTGGGTTTTCAGCTCTTCTGGTTAAACACTCAAACTCCCCACATCTGCTCCAGAACCCAGGCCTTGGCTGAGGCTGGGACTGTCAATTCTCATTCCTATATTTTTCTATTAAATTCACTGTCTTGTATCGCTCTTTACCTCGTGTGACGTTTGTGCTTCTCTTTCCCAGTGTTCTTTTAACAGCACTATTGATTGAAATGGAGGCAATAAATCGTTTTCGAAGAACATGTTCCTGTTTAAGATCAAATCAGAACACTCTGCCAAGTTAATTGTCTTAAAAGGTGTGCTTAGGATCAGGGGAGAAAAGTTTCCTTATTGGATCAGATTCTGATCACAGATTTAATGAAACTTGCATGGGGAGACAGAACAAATCTGGCCTTTAATATTTACAGTTCTCCAATAAATCTCAGCAATTCGTTTTTAAATGGCAGTAGCAATATGTACACTATTACTTACTGTGAAAGCTTCAAACATTTAGCATAGGATAGCATTCCCACAAAAATAACTTTTAAACTTTGATGGACAAAGGCATTAATAAAATTCTAGAAATATCTTCCTATAGAGAACATAAATGTTATTTATCCCAAGCCACCCTGTGTCCAGACCACACGATGTCCATGTGCTTCAGAGTTAGACATTTCCCATATATATTTCAAATTTATATCCAGGCTACACTAGATTGCTGGGATGACAGGGATCCAAGATGACCCTGATATAGAGAAAAGACCAGAAGAGAGTCTGTCCTGCCTCCAACCAAATAATTCACACCAGGCAGCACCCACTGCAGCCAGGCCGCAAACTCTGCTGGCAGGGAAAGGGACACAACCCCAGGGAGATAAACAATTCCCAAAATGTCCCGCTTAGCTGGGCAGCAAAGCCATTCCGAGCTCAGAGAATGATGTTCTGGGCAAGAAACGCAACCTGGAAAACAGGAGCGCTGCAAACTGCCCGGCTGCTGCAGTGTTTCAGGGCAGACTGCCAGGACAGCTCCTCCTTTTCCCTCTGGCTGTCCCCGGAGGAAAGGCCAGGCCAGGGCTCGGGGAACTCGGTTTTGTGAACATTCTTGCTGGCCAAAGCCATTAAACCTGCAGAAACCTGCCAGTACAGCCTCTGTGCCACAGCTCCAGCGGCACCTCCTCCAGTAAATACCTCTTCAAACACAGAATAATTTCCATTCCACCCCTCTCATCCCACTGCAGGCTGGTAGTGCAGGAGCTGGTGCACCAGTCCAGAATGAGGAATCTAATTAGGGATTAGGAATGTAATCTAATCTGCTCTGCTGTGGGCTGCAGGTGCCTGGGAGGGCAGGTGTGTCACACCTGTGTAACGTATTTTGCTTTGTGCTAAAGCTCCTGCAGCCATGGGAACATCTCAGGGCTCCAGCACAGGGACAAAGAGCCAAACAACCAGGAGCTGGGGAAATCTCGCTCCCAAAAAGTGCTGCTCCTCAAAGATTCCAGTGGCTGGAAGGTGCCCAGGAGGAATTTGATTTCCTAATTCGAAGAAAAAGCTTCTTAACAGTTGCATTCCAGCGCAGATCAGCAGCCTCTGCTCACCTGGCCCAGATGAATTCACTGTCTGGGGAGCTTTCCCTGCAGGGAGGTAGGGCTGGAAGTATTGATATGGGGGATGCTTATATGAAAATTCAGGATTTTAGAAGCAGCTTTTGGTGATTTTGTAGAGGTAAAGAGACAGCCTGTACTGAGAACACACAGAAGATGAGCTATTAAGCTTGGTTGTTAGGTAGTTACTAGGAAAGAGTCATATAGGTAAGATGTATAATGTTGAAATTCAGCAAATAGGGACCTAGGTATTTGCCAAAAATCAATAAAGCGGAACTTTGTGGCTTGAATCCGGCAAAATCAAGCTCCTAATCTTTGGCAAGAGCAGAGTGACCTGAAAAACAGCCCAACCTCCACTGTGCCTGCCCAGGAGTGAAGATCAACCCGAGGGAGACATCTGCCTTCCTCCCAAGACCCCAGCTGACGACCCCAGAGGTGTGGCAGCTAAGAATTACGGTATGAAGGTGAGGAGGTGTGGGGTTGTGGGATCAGGGTGTATTTCACCTTGGCAGGTTTGGGGTTGTGGGGACAATGTGCATTCAAACCTGGCAGGTGGGGGACTGTGGGATCAGTGTGCATTTATACCTGGCAGGTGTGGGGTTATGGGATCAGTGTGTATTTAAACCTGGCAGGTGAGGGTTTGTGGGATCTGTGTGCATTCAAACCTGGCAGGTGTGGGGTTATGGGATCAGCGTGCATTTAAACCTGGACCTTGTCTTGCCCAGGTACACCTAGTTCGGAGGAGATATCCCCCCGTGTGTCCCAACCAGAAATAAAACTTACCTGCCTCACAATTTCTAATTGTAAAGTCCTTATTCTACGCTCCAGGATAAACACCTTTCCTTTTATGACCCCGCGGGTAAAGGGTGTTCTGGGCAAATACCCCCTGTGCGCTGGCCCTTGGGTTCCCCGGCCCTGTCGCACGGGGAGGGAAGCAGGGAGCTCCTTCTCCCTCCCAGCCCTGCTTCACGCCCACCCCAGGGTGGCTGGATCACAGAAGCTTCCATTTGTTATAAATTTCTACCTCCTGCTTTCCCTGTGCCTCCCTGTAGTGCACAGGAGCGTTGTAGTGTGTGCAATCCTTAAATGTCAGCGTAACGGGGAGCAGATGAGTCTTTTATGGCAGCAATTTTTCTTTCGTTTTTCCTGCTAAAACTATGCAGCGGGAATAAAACAAGATTTAGGTGGTGAAAAGTGTGCTTCAGACCAGACATGGCAATAACTCTGCCTTCAGCCACGTGAGGCCCCTCAGTGCCAGAAGGCACCAGCCTCCCCTCAGAGTGCTCTGATGCAAACCGAACCCGTGGAGCTGAAGGAGAATTCCTAGTTAGCGTTGCCCGGCCCTTCCTCTCTTCAGGCTTTGCTCTAGGCTCAATTTTGGGCTGCTGGAGCTGCCTCAGCTCTCCTGGGCACTGCCCAGGACCCCAGAGCTGAGGGGCAGCGCCTGCCCAGGCAGCTCCACACCCCGGGGAGGAAAAGCCATTTTTATCCCGTTCCTCCTCCCACCCCGCTTCCAGAATTTTGTACGTGGCACTTGCAGAGCCTGCAGAAAGAGCCAGGGATTTAATGAGCATTTGAAAGTTAAATAATTTGTAGATGTGGCTGTTCTGAAGCTTCAGTTTGCAGAGAGCCAGAAAAAACAATGTCTCTGTACGCAGAGGAAGCTGAACCTCTCCACACTCCCCAAAAATCTCTTCAGAAAGTCCTGGAAATGCCAACTGAGCCAGACAGGCACCAGTTTGGGAAGGCCACAGACTCAGGACATGTTCTTGTTACAGCTGCTAAAAGATGGAGATCTCTGAAATCAACTGATATCAGCTCCCTCCGGCACGAGTAGATGAAATAGATTTTCTTTGCACCCTTTTGAAAACAACTTTTCAAACATTTATCGCACAGTTATTCAGCTGAACCATGGTGAAGCCTTGAGGTGTTTCTCCTGTCGGGCTGAGGCAGCACAGAGCTCACACTTTAAAACAGAATTCTAAGTAATAGCATTAAAAGGGAAAAACCACACAAGTAGTAGGGGAAAAAAGGAAGGCAGCCTTTCAGCAGGTTGGATGCTGACTTGTGAGCTCACCTGGGTTGCTTTTGTTCTGTCTGGACTAAGGATCTGCTCCTCTGGTGGAGAAAGCTCCTCCACGTGCCCAGAAAGAAATTGGTCATGAATTGACCACTTTTGAGAAGGAGCTGGCAGGATCTTTGTCCGTGGAAGAAGCTGCTCACAGCCTCAGCCTGGCAAAAACTCGCCTGTCCTTAAGCTCTGTCCACTCAAGAGAGCTCATGAACCACTTGGTTCAACCCCTTAGGTAATCTCTAAGGTAATTGTAATTAAAAGTCTGCCTGGAACTGGGCAAATCAGCATCAGTCCCTCAGACTCTGAGGGAGAGCAGGGCTCCTCTATGGCCCGATCATTGGAAGGTGGCTGATGAAAAAGAAGTGAGGAAGTTGAGTGGCTGATCTGTTCAACACAGCGTATTTTTAATTTCCCCCTGCCTTGTTTGTGACTAAGATCTTTACCACGCTGAGCCACCTAACTGCAGCATTATTCACAGGCACAATTGGAACAAAGCAGCAAACAGTCCAAATTAATTCCCTATAAAGCCAGAACAAATTGTGTCGTTTGCAATGCAAATGTGATCTCAAGCTTCATTAACATCTTCTTTAGGGCCTGGCGCCTCAGTAGCAGGACAGTGATGCTTCCCCAGCTCCCAGACGTGTGCCAAGCACCCTGCCACCCCTCAGCCCTGCTGCCAGGGAGGGAAACAGCAACACAACAGCAGCAAAAGCCACCGGAGGCAACAGAACTTGCTTTGCTCCAGTTTGAAAGGTTAACTTCCATTTTAGTGGAGTAAAATCCTCCTGCACCCAAACATTGCCATTTCTTCTGCCTTTGCTTAAATAACTTCAGACCACAGCAGAGAACAGGGATGAAAATGGGAATTAATTTCCTCAGAAACAACCCAGACCCCTGTGAGCTACCTTTGACTCCCGGGACTGAAAATGAAATCAGATGGTGAGATAAAACCTTTGTACAGATGGAGATGTGAGATAAGAGCTCCAGGATTTGGCTGCTCTGGTTCCTCCTGTGCATCCCTGGTGCTCCCAGCAGAATCCAAACCCTGCTCCATCCTGTGGGTTGTGCAAGACCCAGTTTTATGGCAGGAACCAGCTGTGCCCATGGCAGGGGCCCCAGGACAGCTCCAGCCCTCTCAGAGCACGTGGGTGACTCCCTGGGAGGACCCTGCTGGCTGTCTAAGGCTTAATATCCACTAATAGCTCCCATTAATTCCATTTAATGGAAGAGAAGGGAACAAACACTAATGGACAGTTTGGAAGCCCAGCACTGGAGAGATTTAAAAGGGAACTCTACTGGTTGAGTTGGTTTGTGCATTCAAGCTGATGAAATTCCACCAGAGCAGCTTTTCATGAGGGTAACTGAGGGATAAACTCTGTGTAATTGGGATATTTTCATGCACTTTTGAAACTTTGTTGGCATGACTGGAGCAGCCTTCCCTTGCAGGCAAACCCCAAGGGAGGCTGAGTGGGGTTTGGGAATGCCAGATTTTGACGGAGTGGCCACGAGGGGTCCTGCTCAACCCAAAATGCTCTGCACCTCCCTGAGCTAAATGTGACAAAATGCAAATGAAAACATGCACACGGGCTGGGTACAGAGATGCAGACGCTATATTTAGGGAATGCAAATATTCCTCTGATTCATCGGGCCAAGGAGTGCCAGTGCAGGGATAAATCAGTGAATTGGCTCAGGCCACAGCGGCTCTGGGTTAGCCCAAACAGCCGCCGTGCCCAGGCACAGCAGCTGGATGAACACCCCGATCCCGCCAGGCTCTGCCCTCTCGGGACAAAGAGCAATTCCTGCTGGGTTCCGTGCGCAGCCAGACCCTTCCCTGGGTCCTTGGCACACTCCGGAGGTGTCCCCAGGGCTGTGAGAGCCCCCGTGGCAGCAGGACTGCCCAGAGGGCAGGAGAAAGCTGCACTGCAGGCGCCGGCAGGGAGGCCAAAGCACTCCCAGAAAATGTTGGCTGCACAGCCCACCAGGAGCTCCTCTGGGAGAACAAAACTCTGAATGGGGAAATAAAACCCAGATGAATATCTGCGTTTTCACCTGTGGGACGTGGAGCAGCAGGGCTGGGGTTGAGCGCTTTGGGAGCTGATGCGCTCCCTTAAACCATCCGCTTTTCCCAAAAGTGACCCGTGGGGTTTTTTTGTCTCGTGGAGAAAACTGAAAAGCTGCTGGGGGGTGAGGGCAGAGGCCAGGGTGTGAGGGTGCTCTGCGGGCACAGCAGTCACTCCCTGCTCCCTCCCAGCTCCTGCAAACCCTGCTCTGGCAGCTGGAGAGAGCAGCCACAGCTTCTCCTGAGGGACGGCACATGCAGCAACCAAGAACCAGCCGGCAGAAGAAGAAAGTCCCCGTGTCTCATCTGAGACTCGACCTTCACCTCCTCGTTCGAGAGGTCTCCTTTAAATCAACACCAGCCCGACCCAAGTGCACACATGCCACTGCTGTAAAAACTCCCATAATCACATCCTGTGAACAAACATGAGTCATGAACAAAATTCTGAGAGCAAAAAAGGCTCCAAAATTAATCTACGTAATCATCACATTACCCTCAGCGCTGTCGAAATTCTTGCTATAACTCGCTTTGGCATTTCGCTGATGGAGATAAGGGGCATAAAGAGTCCAAGTGGCCAAGGTGCCTCAGGCTGCCGGGAGATTATGGAAGGAGAAAAACAAACCATTACCGAGGGTCAGCTGGAAACGATCCAGCGAGCTGCGGGCAGGGAGAGGTGGAGAAAGCAGGGAAAAAGGAATTCCCTTTTTTTTTTCCCCCAGAAGATGTTTGAAGCTGAAGCATCCAGCCCCGGGGGCTGCAGGAGGAGGCGCTGTGAGGAGCCCAGAGTTCTGCCCGGGTCATCCTCCTGTCATTTGTCTGTCTGAGCAAAGCCCGGGGTCGGCAGGCAGGAGACAAGGAAGGGATGGGGAGCTGTTAATGCTGGAAGCCCCAGAGCCGGAGGTGAGGGGCTGCGAGTGAATGGGGGAGAAATCTGAGATTCAGCGTTCAGACACCTCGCAGGGCTGCTCCGATAGAAAACACGGCCTCCCATCCATCACTGCTGACTTCCAGAAAGCACCAAGCGAGCACACTCCAGTCCCCACAGAGTCCCATGGGAACAGGACACCACTTTTTTGTCAGATCCCACCTAAAAGGCATTATCCATCTATTTGTTTCCGTCTGTTTGATAGCCCTCATCACCATAGTAACTTCTCCTCCTGCCCGCGCTTGCACGGTGTCTCCCTGCGCTCAGGAGAGGTAAAATCCACCTTCCCTTTCCTGCACTCCAGGTTTCCGCACCGCTTTCACAGGTGGTTTCAGGAGCACATCCTGGCTTGCCAAATCCTGTGCTGCTGCTGGGGCCTGCTGCTCACCTGGGCCCGGGGCAGGGAGAGGAAGCTCCAGCCTCGCAGGGCATCAGAAATGAGCTCTGGAGCACAGAGAGGAGCACTGCTAATCCTTGCATTCACTTCTATCTCAACTGCTCTGAATATTGGGTTCTTTTCTGATGCTTAAACTTAAAAAAAAAAAAAAAAAAAAAAGGCAAGATGGAGAACATGAGACCCAAAAGAGGCTGCAGGCACCGGTTGCTGCATATAATCACTGAAAGCTGTAGCGCTGTGAATGTATTTCTGATTATGTTTCAGTTGTTCATTATTAGAAATGGGCTGCAGTTGATTCATAGTTTTGCTGCAATCAGCTGAAACCCAATTACCATCGCAGCACAAACCACTTCTGAGGCAGCCTGAGAGGCTGCCAGGGAGAAACATCGCCGGATTCCCAGAGCCCCCCTTCTCCCCTGGCGGCAAACAGCTCATTTGTTTGGGAGTTTTCTACAAAACCTCGTTCAGAGGAAGGGCTGCACTGCTGGGCTGCTCCGTGGAGCTGCGTTTTTCCCTCGCAGAGCAGCTGGCCCCTGAGCATCCCAGCATCACCGGAGCACCGATCCTTCCCCAGCGGGAGCAGCTTTTGCTGGGCAGAGCCACGCACAGCCCTGCCACCACCCCGCAGGGCCAAATCCTCCCCTCTCCTGCCTCTGTCTCCTCTCTCGAGCCAGCCCTGTTCTCACAAGCTCACCAATTTTCATTAGAAACACTGAGGGGTACCGGCAGGGTGGGGAGCAGCGCTGGAATTCTTGCCAGACGTTCAGCGGGAGCAGCAGGAGCAATAATGGCTTGTCACTCTGCCCATCCCTCTTCCCTTCCCTCCCTCCAGCCTGTCACTTTGCTTCGGGATTGCCCACGCAAAGAACCAGGAAATTACTGCCATTTCCCCCGAATATTAGACAATTTATCCGTGCTTGTACCTTTGGTGGATCCTTCCTACACAATTGCAGCCCAAAGGGTGTTGGTAAAGTTGTAAAAGGAGTGTGGCAAGAATCCACAAATCATTACACCAGTCCTGTGTTCTACCTCTAATTAGAGGCAATTTGCATCTGCTCCATGTACACCTTGATGCCAAAACTCAGCTCGGGTTGAGAAAGAAGATGGATCTGAGCATCACTTCAAGTTCGAGATGCAGCAGGGGGAAGAGGGAAGGGAAGGGGGTGAGCAGGGACGGGGCAGGAGAGAAGCAGAGCCCCACTTCATGTTCCTGTCCTTCTTTGGAGCTTGTTGGTGAAGTCTCATCTCCATTGGCAACATCACAATCGTCTCCACAGCAACAAATGTGATGCTGCAGATCGCTGAAATATCTATTTTTGAAAAGGTAGGAGGAAAACACAAATGTGGAGCATGTAGGGGTTGAACAGCCACACAAGCCTAATGACTATAACGGGAGGTGCACAAAAATACTGAGAGAGGAGCCGAGCAAAATCACCCTCTGCAAATTTCTGCCTGGACCCCTCTTTAACATCTCGGGGGCAACGAGAGCCACGGTGGCCCAGAGGCAGCAACCCCCCGTGAGCCCCACGGTGTCCCTGTCTCCCTGCTGGGTGTTCCCAGCCCCACAAGGGGGGAGGCAGGACAGGAGCTGGGAATCCTGTGTGACCTCTGGGTGACAGGGGCCAGCCGAGCCGAGGGCAAGCCAGGGGTTTACCCCAGGTGAAAGTGCAATTACTCCGGAGAAAAAGGACCTAAAAGGGATTTGCATCCATAAAACACAAAGGGATTTAAAGTGAAGGGAAATTCGTTTTCCAGATCCAATCTAGGTGTAGCCAAAGGCTGTGAGCAGCACTGCCCTCAGGCTCCTTCAGCTGTTGCTAAAACTTCTAGGAAGTTTCTGCTGTGATTTGTGCCATCCGAGGTTAAAAAACGCCTTCAGGTTAACAGCTCTTGGAAACGTTTCTGACATTTTGGACAGAACCTTAAAGAGCTCTTCAAATGCAAGGGGGTGTGAATCCAGACTCTCTTTGACAGCGCTTGTGCTAAACCTTCCTGCTCAGGTCAGGGCTCTGAGCAGCCGAGATCCCATCACCTCCTTGGCAGAGCGGAACATTCGGGGGGAGAGACGAGACCCCTTCCCTCGTTCCCAACAGGAGCTGCCGGGCCACGGGTGCCGTGGCTGTGACAGAATTAATCCTTCCCTCCTGAGCCAGTTCCCTCCAAAAGCCATTTCCTCACGAGGGGCAGGAGGGCTTGCCCCAGAAGGGGAGGGGGATGCGCCCTCTGCCCCCCCGTGCTGCCCTCTGCCATTCCTGGGCTCGGAATTCCGCAGCTCCAGGAGCGTTTGGACAGCCTGGGCACAAGGTGGGATCCCTGGGGTCTGTGCAGGGCCAGGGTGGGACCAGTGACCCCTTCCAGCCAGGAGATTCGGTGATTCTGGGTATTTCCCAAAGTCCCCCAATGCTGGAAAATGAGAGCGTGAGGTAAGAACAGACAGGGACAACCAACAGCCCTGCGATGCCTCCAAATCCCTTCCAGCACGTTCCAGCCATCCCTGCTGTTCCCTGCCTCTGGGAACTGCGAATTGTAATCAAATTTATGCAAAACAGAACCCTGAGAGGATGAAAAAGCTGTGTTTAAACTTCATATAGGAAGTGCAGTGCAGTAAATATTTTTAATTGGTGCTGTGAGTTATGTTTTATGCTGCTGTGGCTGTGCCCTGCTCTGGTTTGAGATCAATAGTTTATCACTGGAGCTGGCTGAAGGTTTCCACCAAACACACACTAACAAGGACCAGGATATGAGAGCACCATAAATAGTGGAGAATAAATGGCAATGCTTTTCTCTCCACAAATAATACATCTTTCTTCAAAATGAGTCTCTCTGCTCTGTAGTGACAGCAGAATTTGATTGCCTTCAGTCTGTTTGGGAAAAAACCCCAACCCTCAGAAAATGCCAATTTCTCAAATAACAGAGTAATGGACCAGTTTCTGCAAAGGGATTACCTGGAAACATTTCAGACCCCGGGAGGACTTTCAGAGAATTTAGGGATTGCGCCGTGTCTGCTCTGCTGCCCAGGGGTGTCTGGACACTCATCCAGCCTCCTTTTCCCTCTGGAGCAGCCTAGAGGGGTGCCCACCCCCTGGGAAGGCGCTTTTTGCACAGCAGCTGGGTCCCCCTCAAAGCTTTGCAAGGCTCCAGCCTCACCTCCAGCGCAGCTCAAACATTTTTTTTATGCCGCAGCAAAAATATTTTTTTTTTGGGGGGGGGGGATGGGAAATCAATTTCCTTCCCAACTCCATTTTTAAACAGCAAGTCAGAACAAACCCACCTACTGTTTGTGCTCTTAGAGACTTCTCTTCCTCTGCATCTTGTAAAGGCAGCAGCTCGGAGATGAACGAGGAACGAGCTGTACCAAGGGCGGCTCTGCTGTCCCGGCTGTGCCTGCACGGGGAGGGGAAAGGCAGCAGGGAGGGCAAAACCAGCCCGTGCCCCTCGCAGGGACCCCACAGCACTAACCCCTCCCAAACCGCAGCCTGGCAGTGCCCCCGAAGCCCTGCGGGGCTGATCTCTGCACCCAGAGCCCTGCAGCGCCTTGTGGAAAACTTGCAAGCACAAAGGTGGGGTCACCCCTCCGTCAGCCCAGGGTGCAAAGGGGTTCTCCCTTCCTGACAGCAAATGTTTAGAGAGCTACATCCCTCCTGGAGACTTTATTTTATCTCTGGTTTTTGTACTGATAACAGAACATTAGAACGCACGGGCGCAATTAATATTTTATTATTTTCCTGTCTCATAAAACATAGAAATTTAAGTCACCGAGGAATTGGAGGAATGAAAGGAGCATTATGCTTAAGCAGCTACATAATGTGGTTTGCATGGTGTAATGGGATGTGTTTAATGCAGTTTTACACAGCAGCCTTTCATCATTTACATTTGCCTCTGGCTTAATAAGCTGTGCCACCCTGTTTAGGTTGGTTGCAGTGGGATGTAAACGTTTCCCAGGCAGCAGCCCCATGAATCACACCTGGAACACGGAAATGGGCAATCTGCATTTTCATACATCACCTCCACGCTCCTGCCTCTCAGCCCTGAGGTTCAGGATTTTATTGATATTATATTGATGTTATATAGTAATATTGTATATATAATAAATATTATATTATATTATATTATATTATATTACATTACATTACATTACATTNCGGAAGTTTGTGATCTCAAAGGGTGAAAAACTTAGATTTAAGATTTTAGTATAGAGTAATATATATGGGGCAAGATGGAGGATTTAGGGCATTGTCTAAGTCCTTCTTCTTCACCTTCTCCTTCAGGGGTTGGGGCGGTTTCTGTAATTGGTCGATAGATCCACACTGCGGACTTCAGGCGGATAGTTATTGGGTTTAAAGCAAAAATAATTTGGGTGGCATTTCACAAGTGGACAGACTGTCCTTGAAAGGATGTTGTAGAGAGAGAGAAGCATCCATTTCACCTCCATTTTCTAACTTGCTAGCTGGAGCTCACGGCTCTTGAGGCTGTAAATAGATAAAAGTTAATAAACCTCTGAGTCCGAACACGAAACCACAACTCCTGTGTATTAATCCCAGCTCTAACACAAAGAAGAAAAGAAAATAAGAAAAGCAACAAGGCAGGAGAGCCGAGTGGGAACTGCTGGGAGGCTCCAGCCTCACGCTGGCCCCAGGAGTCGCCGTGCTGGGGAGGCCAGGGGGGGACCTGTGTCACGGAAACACCCAAGGGCTCTTCTCGAAAGAGGATGAAGTCAGGGGCTCCAGCAGAGCTGGGAATCAGCCCCGGCCTCGGAGGGATCCGAGCAGGGACAGCAGCCAGGAGCAGGGCTGGAGACGGCTGAGCTGGGGGCTCACAGCTCCCCTGGGCAAAGCCCCCGAGAGCCACGCCGGAATGTCCATCGGAGCAGCCTCTCCTGGAGATGAGCAGGAGCTCAGCCCACGCTCCGCTCTCTTGACTCAATGTGTATTTTTAAGCCCACAGCCACGGGAAGATTTCTCGAGGCAGGGGATTTGCTGTACATATTAGGAGGCTGTCGAGGAGCAGCCAAATGCAAAAAGCAGCTGCCCTTTGGGGTGCTGGGGCTGCCAGAAGGGCAGAGCGGGGAGCAGGGAGCACAGAAATGCTCTGTGGCCCCTTCCGGACCATTCCCAGCCGTTGCAGGGCCCGTGGCTCTGGGGTTTCCAGCACAGAGGTGGTGCCCGGCAGCTGAGGAACAGGGAGAGCCGGGAAAAGCTCTCCTGGAGCTCCCCAGCCTCCAGACCTGGAAGGGAGGGAGATGTTGGGATCATCGTGGAATGATGATGGGAATTCCATGGGGAGCAGGCAGGGCCAGGGCTCTTCTCAGGGGCATCACTGAGCACCACTGATGGGGCAGAGAGGAACAAACACGGCTTTTCCCGGCCCCCAAGTGAGGAAAATCTGTCTGTGCACATTTCTGTGCCCCAGCTTGGCTCCTCTGCCTCAAACCAAACCGTGAAGGGTTCAAAGGGATGCTGGTGGCTCCGGGCCCACCTGGGAGCTGTGCAGGCGCTCTGTGGGACCCCTGAGCAGCACCTCGGGGCTCAGACACAAACCCCACACAGGCAGAGCCGCTGCAGCAGGGAACAGGACCCTGACCTGCCCACAGCACGCTCTGACAGCCAGAAATGAAGTCAGATGCCTTGGAAAACTCTGTTTTCCAGAGCAGACATGAAGCCAAGAGCATACAGTGAGAATTAGGTTTAGTAGCCAATAAAACAAGTATAAACTTTATGGGGATTTCTTTAAAAATCACCTTTCACAGGCATTTTTATGCAGGCAGAGTTTCTGATGTACAGAGGTTCACTTTAAGAGATTGCAAGTACAGAGATCTCTGATCTCTTTCATTTTTTTTCATTAAAAATCAGCGGCTGGGCAGGGTTGCAAGTTCTCCAAGATTTTATTAAATTGGGCAACGCCAGAGGAGAAATAACAAATAATGTTCACAAGGATAAAGTTGTGCTCTCATTACAAACTTCACACTCTCCTCTCAATGCTGGGTTTTCATTCTGCCCCTCTGGCACTTTCTGCCTCCTGTTCATTTTGATGTTCTTAGTCTTAATTTAAATCTAAATGCAGTGTAATCTTTGTTATGCCATATCACATACAAATCTTGTTTGGGAGTTGGTTTGGTCTTTTTTTTTTTTTTTTAATAGGCATGCCAAGACACGGCTTTCATAAAATTCTACCTAAAATGTTCTTCATACTTAAATAACAGAGTCACAAAGTCAGCATAATGGTAGCGAAAGAGAGCGAGATGGGGGGGAAGAAAAGAAAGGAAATTAAACAGGTAATAAAAGAGATTTCCAGGTGAGATTTGGAATCAAAAGCAGTGCCAGGAGAGCATTCCATGCAAGGGAACTACCCCATGAGTTAGACACTGAGAGGAGAAGGCTCTGGTGTAAATCTTACAGCGGAGTTGAGGTGTGCAGGCAAATAATCACGGGCTCTACAGAAAAGCAGCGGGGCCAGCGGGGTTGGGGATGAAAGAAGTGCCCAGAGGAGGCTGTGCCCGCATCCCTGTGGCTCGTCCGTAATGGAAGGGGCGTGGGCAGTGTGGGGGGAAAGGCTTGAGCCCTCAGTTAGGCACCAAAACTCATGGGCAGTGACCTTGGGTACAACTAAACCTCCATCCAGGGCCTCTCGGAGATGGAAATTCAGCCCCTGAGCACTCCTGGCCAAGGGAAGGAAAGTCAGGAATGGCAGCAGGACACGGGCAGAGACAAAATGTGCTTTTGGTCTGAGCACCCCGTGAAGGAGGTGACACTCAGCAAACTGCAGGGGTGGCCCCCGTTCAGAGAAAAGCTCATTTCATTCCAAGTAATTCTGGAGGATAAACCCCAGCTGCAGGATGGACACGGGCAGGGAGGAGCCCAGGGGAGTGCTGGTACTTCTGCACCGCTCCTGCAATCACTGCAGCTATCTCTGGGCCCCTTCATCAACACTCATCAAGAAAACAGAGCTGATGAAATCAGAAACATTGCCTGAATAACTCTTGAGAAGGGCTTGGAGATTTTTGCAGCGTTATTAAAAATTATGGGCAAATCCTGATCAGTTTCTAATAATATCAGGTATAATAACCCACGTGGTTTTACTCCTTACAAAAAACAACTTTTCAGCCCCTGTAGGATTAAATATTTCACACAATGGAAGAAGAAAGTGGACACTGGCCGTACACAGAGCAGAATTCTCCTGGGAACAAACTTTCTTACAGAGTTTTAGGGATTTTCTGCTTCCAGATGCTTTGGGAGCACAGGTTTTTCTATGCTAAGAGAATCTCCCCTTCCAGCCTGGGTAGGAATCAGGATTTATGAAGAAGTGTGGAAATAATTAAAGTAGGGGAGGGAAAAAAGCTACTCATGTTTTAATTTCATGCTTAGGTTCATTCAGAGTTGAAGACGAAGGGATGAGTCACCAGTTCTTATTTTATTCGAGCCCAACCCCTGGAGAGTGCTGGATTACACGGAGTTGCAGCCTGTGCCCTGGCGAGAGCCACGCTGGCGTGTTGGCTGCCATTCCTCTGATCCCATGTCTTTGAGATTTAGCCCAAAACGCAGCAGCCCCGAGCAGAGGCCGTGGCACACTCAGCCAGTCACACCCTGCCCAAGGAATGGGCTCCGGGGGCTCCCAGCTCTTCTCTGGGACACGCAGGGCAGAGCCGGGCTGCTCACAGGGCTCAGCCTTTAGGGTCCCTGGCTGTGACAGCCCCCAGGGAGCGCCTCCAGCCACACCTGGTGGGGAAAGGAGGAGCTGCTTGTCTGCCTCAGCCCCCCTTCCCCGCCCCTGGTGCCCCCGGGGAAAGGGAAAACTGCTGGGTGATGCTTGTGGCAGGATTAACCACCACTCCTGGAGTTCAGAGAGCGACCTTTCCTAAAATCCATGGATCTCGGACAAAAGCAGCTGTAAATGAGGAGGGGCTTGGCTGTGTTTAAAGGTTTCGGTCAGGGACATTGGCCTTTTTCCGGCTGCCTCAGCAGCTGCACCAGAGCCATTCCCAGGGCTGGGAACAGGGACAGGCTCTGCTCCCGGGCAGAGATCCTGCAAGCCTCACCTCTCTTCCTTTCACTTGCTCCTTCAAAAGATTGTTTTTAGAATGCAGCGCAACCTGGGATCAGAAAGCAGGAGAACAAAGCCCAAATCCGTCTCAGCACAAAGGCAAACCCCCACTTTCAGTACCTTTTATAGCCCAGTTGGAGCCTGTTCCTCAAGAATGTGACACTGGTTTTAAACCATTGCCCTCAACGAACACCCCTCTGATGGTGGTGTGAGACATTCCACCTCTCTGACCTCTTCAGACTTCCACAGCCTCATTCCTTATGTTTCAGCAATTCAAAATTATACGTGGCACAGACTCCGTGCTTGATTTGTGTCCAGCTCTGGTTAAAGAAGGAACGGTCTGACTCAGTGCCTTGGCCAAGTCTCTCCATCCTCACAATCAAACGAAGGCTGAAAAATCATGGCCTGTTTAGTGCAGTCATTTAACCCAGTTAGGGGGAGCAGGAGGACAGCTGATCCCACAGAATTGTCCTTCCCAGAGCTGATCCCACAGAATTGTCCCTCCCAGAGCTGATCCCAGTGATCCCCTGCGTTGTTCTTCCCTTGGACCCCATTTAGCAGATTCCAAAATGCCTTTCAAAACAAAGCTGCGAGCACAGCCCTGCTAATTACAAGGAACTAACCACTTTGGGGGTAATTTATGGTGGCTTTCGGTGAGGACCTGCGCTCTCTGTTGCGTTCCCGCATCTTTTGAAGCTTCTGTTGAATAAGAATTCTAAATAATCCCTAGCAGGAGCGCAGCCCTCTCAGCCCACATGGAAGCTGGCAATTACACAGCTGCAGACAAGGGGAAAAGCCTTCACAGGCTGGCACATCCCCCTCACTCACACCTCTGCCTCTCCAGGTGCTCCCGGCAAGGCTCGCTCCTGCAGGGACGCAGCCAGGGAATGTCGGGAAGGGATCAAAACCTGCCTGGAACATCACCGGAAGGGATGACCTGCAGGGATAACCAGGAGGTGATGGGACATTCACCCCGTCATTCCCCTAATTCGGGGTTTCTGTCTCTCAGAGTCCCGTACCAGGGTTTAAAAGATGAGATGGAACCTGTGGCTCGCTCCCCAAAGGTGTTTATTCTATTTCTGATCTCAAGGCCTCACAGCAGCCTCAGGGCACTGAAGGAAAGCAGCCACAGGAACATGGACAGAGGGGCCAAGGTCGTTTTTAAAAATTTCTAATCCAATTAACTCTAAAAACGTGCTATATTTACAGTTTTGTGCCAATTACTGTCACCTATTCTAGACACACAATTTCTACATCAAATCCATCCCACCAAAGTCTCTGTGCCACTGTCACAGCAGGAGATGGAGCAGGAGAAGAAGGAGAAGAAGAAGATGAGACACCAAAATTCTCCATCTTCCTCTGATCTACTTCCATCCTAAAAACCCAAAACTACAAATTTTCACCCTGTGACAAACTAAGCGACTATCTATCTTTTTGTTGTTTTCAATTCTTCTCTGAGCGTTGGAAGTTTCTCCCATGGCCTGAGGTCCAAGGCAAGGCTTTCCTGGGGTCCCATCCAGGGGCTCAGGCCCCCCCAGGGCAGTTTGAGGGGTTTTCCACCTGCCCTGGACTCCAACGAGGAGGGATCATCCCTGGGAAGGGATCATCACCTGCAGGGATCCCCGGGAAGGGATCACCAGGACCAGCCAAATTCCGGGCTCCGGGCAGCTCCAAGCCCCAGCAGCGCCTCCTGGAATCCCTTCCCCTGGCACAGAAATGCAATTTCCCGAGCCGGAGCTGCAGGGGCTCCGTGAGTCGTGTTCTCGCAGCACGGATCTGCCGCGGCTCCGGTAATTACCGCGGGTGATTTGCATTTACACGGGCACAAGGTGATTACAGGCTTTGTTCAGCGCCGGGGGCCGTGTAATTCCCCGTTCTGCGGCGCGGAGCGGGTATCCGTGTCCTTTATCTGGATGAGATAATTCCCTGGCACTGCTGTCACACCTTACTGATGACTCCGCTCGCCCCGCGCCGTCCCTTTTGCCAGCGGTACTAAAAAGCATCCAAGAAATTCGTGTTTCACTTGGTTTTTTTCCCCTTTCTCTCTTATCCTTTTTTGGCCACTTCTCCCAGCTAAACATTCACATTCCCTCCTCCTTCCCAGTGTGTTCACACATGAAATTGCCCCGCGATTATTTCCCAGCCCAGCCTGCCACTCAGCAGAGACACTCTGCCTCTCCAGTTCAAAGCCAGAAGCGCAATAAAACAGGAATTAATTTCAATGTTTCCTAGAGGTCCTTGCCGCTATTTTTGAGGTCACAGAATCATAGAATGATTTGGGTTCAAAGGGACCTTAAGGATGACCAAGTTCCAGCCCCCAAATACTTTCTTTCCCTTCATTCTTCCACTCGTCTGAGAGCCTTTAAGTTGTTTAATTCTTCAGCGCTGGACAGAGCTTTACCCTTAAAGAGCAGAGTATTGTACTTCTGTTCAGCTTGAAAGGGTAGCTTTAACAGATTAACTCAGATATGCTTCAGAAAGAGGGGGTTTTAATTCAATTTTTACATGAACATCGTGTTCACATTAGAAGCATCAATAACAGGGGCTGGGGGGGAAAGGATGATTTCTCAATAATTATTAAAAAGACCAGAATTTCAATTAAATTCATGACCAGTAACAGGAAGGGTAAGAGAATGCAATTACAGCAACTCTTACTTCCATCAGATGCTCCATGGGGACAAAAATGACCACGTGTGTGAGCAGAAATTGCAATCTGAGATCCCACATTAGGATGTTGGCCCTGAACTGCAGCTTTGATTTTCTGCCACTTTCCCTGGCCAGCAAGGTGCTCCCCTCCTCTAACTCACACGAAATCAGAATTTATCAACCAGGGCTCTTTTGAGTTAAGAGATACCAAGTACCCATTACAAGCATTTTGCTCTCCAGCCTCTCAGCGTACATTCGAGATCCGTGAATTTGCCATCAGCTCAGCTAGATCGTGATAAGTGGCAGCAGAATTGTGCCAGCCACTCTATAAATGGAATTTTCAAGACAGGGGGAAAAAAAAAAAAAACCACCATGAAATGAACCAAACCAAAACAACCACTAAATCTGTGCTGTTTGATAGGATGAGAGAGGGAGAAAATTCTCGATTGTCGGAACAATGTTGTGGGGAGAAGAAGGATGGCTGTGCCCAGTGTCCCTTGGGCCCAAAACCAAAGCAGAAAACAAACATTTCCCTTTTGCGTCTGTCTCATTGCAGGGAAATCATCTCAGCGGCACGATTTGGGAGTGACATCTGAGCTGGGAGCCGAGCCCGTGCGGAGAGGAGCGCGCACAGCACGGAGCAATCCCAGCTGGGCACTGATATTTACCTGAACATCCTACCCCGGCAAGCAGGAAAGGCCAGGCTGGGAGAACTCGTCCAACGTGAAATGGGTGAGGTTTGGGAGGCTCTAGGCGGAGAATCAGCCGCAATGTGGCTTTTTAAGGCCAGTTTTGTGCAGCGTGCACCTTCGTGCCGTCACTGATGCTCCTCTGCCTTGGTAGAGACACTCCAACTCTGCAAACACAACAGCACTTGGGAAAAAAACTCCCCAGGGCTCAAAAATCTGAGCTGGGACTCATCATCACCCAGCTGGGCTCCTCGGCTTCCTCCGCCGCTGTTCCCTGGAGGAGAAAGAAGGGTCGCCTGGCTGAAGGTGCTGCCACGGGTGGCTCAGGGCAGTTTGTCCCAGCACCCACAGGTGCCCTCCGCTGTGGGGTTCAGGTGACCCCGATTTCATCCCAGACCTCACCAGGGGCAGCTGGGAACCCCCAGCACCCCCGACAGGATCCAGGCACAGAGAGAAGCAGGGCTGCTGCTGCTCTGCAGGATCTGGGGGTTCCGCACGCGGTGACAGCCAGGGCTGACCCCATTTTCTGAGGGATTTGAAGTCCCACTGTTCCGTTCCCAGGTGCTAAAATAGCATCACTATTAAAGTCTAAATGCTGGAACACCGAGAATATCCTTTTTTTTTTTTTTTCCTGCAGGAAAACATAGAGGAATATCAACCAGACAGAATTGGTTCACTCGGGAATTTCACCACGAGGAGATTGATGCTCTGGGCACGAACAACCTCCCCTCCCCTCGCCGAGATCTCACCTGCAGGGGCCACGCTGGATTTCCTCTCCAGAGATAAAGGACACACTCTTGGAATGGCGCCTTTTGAACGGCACATTTCCAGTCTGACAAAAACCTTAACGCACCCTTTATTCACAGGTCCAGCAGCTCTCTGAGAATGTGGCTGCACTGAAATAATGGCGCCTTTATACTCATATTTCATTTATGAGGAAAGCCAAAAAAGCCACTTTCACTCCTTGAATTCCCAGTACTTCTGTGACTTGCTGTAAGCCAGGCCACAGTGACAGGGACTGGTTTTCTCCTTTTCACGAGTTAACATGACCCACCAGCTAAACTCCAGCAGTAAAGCCCACCCAGACTGTGACAGCAGTCACACATCTCAGCACTGACTGGGGAAGGAAAGCCACTGACCACAAAAAAACAAAGGACAGGGNAAGGATATAAAAAAAAAAAAAAAAAAAAAAAAAAAAAAAAAGGAAAAAAAAGGAGATATTTGTTTCTTAATAAGGACAAGTCATTTTATATAAAAGAATAGGAGAAAATTATTAATTTTGCTTGACCCCAAATGACCCCATGGAGCTGCAACAAGACCTCAGTGGGATTTGAAGCACCAGGCAGAGCCTTTTACCTCCAGCCCAGTGGAAGTAACTGAGCAAAAGCAACACAAATAGAGATGCTCAGATCTTCCTGTCCTCACTTTAACTCAGCACACGCTGTCAGAGGGAGAACATGCTTTTGGAAATGGTGGGGGGTTTCCCAAGGACAAACCCACTTCAAAGGAAAATGTCTAGTGCCACTTTTTTTTTTTTTAAGTATTAAAATGTATTTTAAGACAAATAATGGCACTGCACAATTACTGTCCTCATTTTCTCCTAGAGGTTCTCCCACTGATGCTAGGGCTCAGAAAATAAATAGCTGGAGAAACGAGTCACAAATCAGCAGTGGAAAGAAAGGGAGATAGCAAAAAAGCTATTACCTGACAGCAGACAGCTACAGAGCTCAGCGTTTTTATCAGTGTTTGAGGGATGGAACGCCCAAACCGGGCACAGCAGGGAGGGCAGGAGGTCAAGGCCAAACTCTGACCCTGAAAAGGATGCTGTGAGCAAGCAGGGGGCTGCCAGACCCCAGCCGTGAGAATATCCTTTCTGGGAAACGCCTGCCTGAGGCACTGCTGCTCTCGGTGCCACCCTGCACCCAGGGCCTGCCCAAATCCAGAGAAACCAGCCCAGAACTCACCCCGCGCTTTGGTGCACAAAACACACACCTGTGACAGCTCCTGCTTCTTGTTTCTGTCTAAGGTTGGGATAGAGACACGGGAAACAAAGGCTTGAGTTCAGACTTGGGTGTTAATTATTCCTTATCTAATTACAGCCTCACCAGCCCTGAGCTCTAACTTCCAAGTTAGAGAAAGGAGGGAAAATGGAATGCCCCTGCTCTGACTCTTTCCAAGGTTATTTAAGCACTAATTATCCAATAACGAGGTGACACCTATATTCTTTATATTTCTGACCCAATAATGACCACCCAAGGCCTGCAACTAGGACTNAGAAGGTGAAGAAGGAAGAAGAAGAAGGAAGAAGAAGGAAGAAGAAGGAAGAAGAAGGTGAAGAAGAAGGAAGAAGAAGGTGAAGAAGGTGAAGAAGAAGGAAGAAGAAGGTGAAGAAGAGGGACTCAGACAATGCCCCAGATCCTCCATCTTAACTCCCACGCATTACTATATACTAAAATCTTAAATCGAAGTTTCCAGGACTCCAACACACCCCCAGGTTTTAGTCTCCTCTCCAGGAACCAGCAACACAGCTGGTTATTGAGTGTCTGGGTGGTTTTATGCAGCACCCTGACCATCAGAGGAGCACCCCAGGGGTGGCAGGGACGGGGCAGCTCCCCGGGAGCCTGGGTGCCGCTGACAGAGGCAGCACAAGGCAGCCTTGGGCCTGTGAGAAACAATATTTCCTATTCTTTAACCAGATCAATGCAAGTGCTGTGACAACACTGCTAAATAACCTCTCACCCACCACTAATCCCCTCCTGGGCTCTCCAGCCCTAAATTGGCACCACTGGGGAGTTTAGGATGCTTCTGAAATGCTTTGATTGTCTCTAGTTTTCCATTTTCTTCCCTCATGCAGCTCTTCCCTCTTAGTGAGTCAATGGAATAATGAGGATGCTGTTCTTAGGTTTGAGGCTGAGGAAGTGACATTTCTATCCATTATTTATTTGCCTGGAAATTCTCATGAATACCACCAGTTCTAATCACCTAATTTCTACCAATTTATTTCCAGATCACCATCAGACACAAGGCGTGCTGCAGGTAGCAGCCCACTGCAAGATTTATGAAGTGATTTTTCTTTCAATGAAAGCAGAGAGCCTCGGCGTGGTTACAACCACGGCTGCTCCTTGAAATTCCGGGCTGGGGACGCACTGAATAAAAACATCCCAGGCTGCTGGCACTCACACGAGGAGTGGGAACGCCACGGCCCCGCAAGGGAGCTGCACTGCACCTGCTCAGCCTGCGCTACACGGAGTAAGAGCTACACAGAGGTTACTCAGCCTGTGCTGCACGGAGTTAGCTCTACACAAAGGTTACTCAGCCTGTGCTGCACGGAGTTAGCGCTACACAGAGGTTACTCAGCCTGTGCTGCACAGAGTTAGCTCTACACAAAGGTTACTCACCCTGTGCTGCATGGAGTTAGTGCTACACAGAGGTTACTCCCTGTGGTAAGTTCTGGTGAGCAGCACCAGGCGCTGCTGAGGGCTCTGACAGCCCCAGGCACATTCTGGGGGTGAGTGCTGAGAGCTGGAGCAGCCTGTGCTGCTGGTGGCAAACTCATGGGCAGTGCCCGAGCTCTGCTGGGCTCACACCCTGCCCTGGGCACCCACCTCCCCTGCCCTGGGCACCCATCTCACCTGCTCTGAGCACCCACCTCCCCTGCCCTGGGCACCCATCTCACCTGCCCTGGGCACCCACCTCCCCTGCCCTGGGCACCCATCTCACCTGCTCTGAGCACCCACCTCCCCTGCCCTGGGCACCCACCTCCCCTGCCCTGGGCACCCATCTCCCCTGCCATGGGCACCCATCTCCCCTGCCCTGGGCACCCACCTCCCCTGCCCTGGGCACCCATCTCACCTGCCCTGGGCACCCACCTCCCCTGCCCTGGGCACCCACCTCCCCTGCCCTGGGCACCCACCTCCCCTGCCCTGGGCACCCATCTCACCTGCCCTGGGCACCCACCTCCCCTGCCCTGGGCACCCACCTCCCCTGCCCTGGGCACCCACCTCCCCTGCCCTGGGCACCCATCTCACCTGCCCTGGGCACCCACCTCCCCTGCCCTGGGCACCCACCTCCCCTGCCCTGGGCACCCACCTCCCCTGCCCTGGGCACCCATCTCACCTGCCCTGGGCACCCACCTCCCCTGCCCTGGGCACCCACCTCCCCTGCCCTGGGCACCCACCTCCCCTGCCCTGGGCACCCATCTCACCTGCCCTGGGCACCCACCTCCCCTGCCCTGGGCACCCACCTCCCCTGCCCTGGGCACCCACCTCCCCTGCCCTGGGCACCCATCTCACCTGCCCTGGGCACCCACCTCCCCTGCCCTGGGCACCCACCTCCCCTGCCCTGGGCACCCATCTCCCCTGCCATGGGCACCCATCTCACCTGCCCTGGGCACCCACCTCCCCTGCCCTGGGCACCCACCTCCCCTGCCCTGGGCACCCACCTCCCCTGCCCTGGGCACCCATCTCCCCTGCCATGGGCACCCATCTCACCTGCCCTGGGCACCCACCTCCCCTGCCCTGGGCACCCACCTCCCCTGCCCTGGGCACCCACCTCCCCTGCCCTGGGCACCCATCTCCCCTGCCATGGGCACCCATCTCACCTGCCCTGGGCACCCACCTCCCCTGCCCTGGGCACCCACCTCCCCTGCCCTGGGCACCCACCTCCCCTGCCCTGGGCACCCATCTCCCCTGCCATGGGCACCCATCTCACCTGCCCTGGGCACCCACCTCCCCTGCCCTGGGCACCCACCTCCCCTGCCCTGGGCACCCACCTCCCCTGCCCTGGGCACCCATCTCCCCTGCCATGGGCACCCATCTCACCTGCCCTGGGCACCCATCTCACCTGCTCTGAGCACCCACCTCCCCTGCCCTGGGCACCCACCTCCCCTGCTGCTCCCTGAACTCCCCAAACGCTGCAGGCACAGGCTGCTCATTCCCAGCAAAAGTCCGGGCAATTCCTGCAATTCAGGGTTTCAAAGCTTGCAGTGAAAATTAGGGAGACAGGCGTGTCCATGCTGGATTTTGTTGGATAACTCCATCACGTTCAGCAAGTTTTAACCCCGGAACTTCATGGCTTTCATGTTGTTTTTTAACAGGGCTTTGTTACAGGTCGCTGAACAACCACAGACAATTTGGGATGCCTTGGTAGAATAAAGGGCAGTAACCACAGGTGACATTTTAGACTGCAGCTACTGATAAAGAATGATAATGAATGAATAAAACACAACTCCGGGAAAAAAAAGGTGCAAAGCCAAAAGAAAAGCAGCATTTAATGACTGCCATGACAACAAGCTATACGTTTTGCTCAAATCAAAGACAAGCAATTGCATGTGATTGCAGACTGAAAACCAAATTATATTTCTCACTACAGCCTCTGACAATTCCTCGGGTCCATACAAGCCATAATTTTTTTTCCTATTTTAAGAATCATCACAGATCTCCTGCAGAAGGTTGGAGGTCACAGTGCACTTCCCTATCCTGGCTCCTGTTAGAAACCTCCAAGCCTTTGGGTTCCAAGCAGGGGCCAAAGCCAAGCCCTCCAAAGCCTGACAGATTTCTCAGGATGTTTTGACTTGCAGCTTTTGATATCGACATCACTTAAGTTCTAACACCACCATCCATCCAAACCCCACCACTTTCATCTTCTCAATCTGCACAGCCAAAAGAATCTTGTTAAGACACGTGGCTAAAAGATTCCCGGGCAGCTCACGCTGACATTGTGCGAGAGGATTGGTGAGGTTGAAGTCAGTTTAATTTATGAACTCAGCCTCAGAGGTGGAGCAGAGGCTGATGCACACGGGGGTGCCAGCAGCTCTCCCCTACAATGGATCTGCTCCCTCCCTGTCCCAGCTCTTCCCCGAGCCATTTCCCAGCAGCAGTCAAGCGGGCCCAGGCAGTTGTGAGTTATTTTTCTCGGAATCTGACAAACTTCACTCTGACTCAGCCTGATCTCCATTCCAAAATAGGGAAGAAGAAAGCAGCCAAGCTGGGGAGAGGAGGAGTAGGAAAGGGAGGAGCAGGCAGCTGAGCTGTTTTTAGAAAGAAGAGCAAAAGGAAGCTCGGATGTCCCTGAATCCCAAGCAGAAGTAGTATCCACTGTTGATCTTTTCTTCCCCGTTGAATTCGAGACTCACGAGGGCCTTGGGATCAGAGCAGAGCAGGAAGAATGGGCACAGCTTTCCATTGGCACGATGCAGAAGCAGTGGGTAATTCCACCAAAGATGTTTTTGGCACACCCAGCCACCACCTATGAAGAGGATGATCAGAAATCCTGGCAAATGGCACAGGAAAAGACCTAAAGAGGGAAATTTCACACCAAGGGTGCCCCAGCCTGTGTCAGGATCAAACGGAAGAGACTTTGCAGTCCTTATTTAATCATTTGCTCTTTCCTCTCCCGCTATGAGCACATTACAGGAGCAAATCCTCCCTCCCTCAGAGTCACTTGTAGAAGAAAATCTCGGTGCCCAGCCCTGCAGTCCCTCCCATCACAACCTGGCACTGCTGAGAGCCGGCCTCGGGCTGCTGGAACCTGGGAGCTGTCAGCAAGAGAAACGAACTAGAAAATACCCTTGATAAGCACCTGACCAAAACCAACACCCGGAGCTGGGACTCCATCCACGCCCACGGGAAGGCAGCCGTGGAACACGGCCCGTGCTCCTTGCACACCCCGCAGCAGGCACGGGGCTCCTTCCCGGAGTTCTACGCGGAGGCGATGCCAGGAGAACACAGCAAGGCTCTGGGGTTCGGCCCTGGGGTCATGCCCACCTCCCACGCCCCCTGTGCCTGCTGAGATGCCGACCAGACCCTTTACAAAACCCTGTAAGGGCTTGAAACACGTTCTTGTCTAAACGCCAGAGCTGCTGCTCACGCTCAGCTCCTGCTTCCTTAGGACCAGCTTTTCCAGGATCCAGGTGCCCTCAGCCTCGCCAGGCCTGCTTCATTCCATTAAAGGGACATGGAAAAGTCTCCCTTCTCCTCGTGGGACCACAGGAAGTGTTTGTGAGGAGCTGAGACCTTCCTTTCTGGGGAAAGCCCCACGTCCCAACATTGGAATGGTCTCTGCCAGGTCCAGGAGCTCTCACCTGCACCAGGTAATGCACAGAGAGGTGCAGATAATGAAAAACCTTCCCAAGGGCCTGGTGATGTCCGCAGTACTCCTGGACTCCTGCAGCTGCTTTCATCCTAAACTGCAAAATAAACAACACGGTGTGTTTCCCACCACCATTAAATGTAATTAATGGATGCAATTAGCCAGCCAAAGATAAAATCCTCTGGCAGGAAGTCCACGGCCATGCAAATTTTAGTCTTTTTTTTGGAAGTATTTTATTTACTTGGCACCTTTGGCTTTGTTTTTCATTCATCATAATCCTTTCATCCCCTGAAATCTATATTGATTCCATTTCAAGCTCTGCTCTTAATCTCATTTAATACATGTAGATGTTAGGCCATTTCATATTCCAGTTGCCTGGGAAGTTGACAGAACCAGCTTTTTTATCATTTCATTTCTCATTTAAATATTTTTCCAATTCTGTTTTCAGCGCCCTCACTCATCTGATTTTCTTTATTCTGAGCCTAAATAAACGTGTATCATGACAAACACCTGTGATTACAGGGCAGTAAACACCCCAATTCCACCTGCAAAGAGCCAATTCCCAGATCTGTGTGTCTGATCCGGGACCTCTCAGGCCCCACGTGAGGGCACAACATCATCTGTGTGCCCTGCATGCCTACAAATGGCTTTTTTTATTTTTTATCCACTGCAACACCACTTGTGCATTCAGGGGCATGAGCTCCTCCTGTCGATTAGGCAAGGAATTATGTGAATGTTCTACTGGAAAATGGCAGGGGAAAATCAGAGTACAGGCACGCGGGCAAGGAAGACTTATCTGAAAAACCTGAATCCTCGTTTCTCAAGCAGCTGCAGCTTTCATTGATGCTTAAAGCCAACTGGAGTCAAGCATGTGAAGCAACAGCAAAATCATTTCTCTATATATTCAAGAGATTTTCACCCCAAGGGTTGCTGAAGAGCTTTTCCAAGGTACATAATGAGAGATAAATCGATGGATCTCAAAAGAGAGAAGATTCTGGGCTGGAATTTGATAAATTTCTCTAAGAGAAACTTAGAAAGGATGGGCAGAATATGTTGTGCATTAAAATTGCAATGAAATACAGTGCTGGAACACAGGGGTAATATTCTTGTAGAGAGAGGGAAAAAAACACGGTCAAATGTTGTAATGGTTGTGGGATACGTATTCCCTGAATAATAATAATAATTATAGGTCCGTGTGCTGAACATGGTGTGGAGCAGAAACAGCTCAGAAACTGCAGGTCACAGCTTGGAGAGAAACAAAAACCTCCCCAGACCGATCTCAGCAAACAGAAAAAACCCTGTCAGGTGTTGATTCTGCAAAGCCACAGATAGTCACACCAAAAGTTGTTCTCATCTCAGACCCCAAAGTCCAAAGGAATATTCTAATATTGATTTGGCTCTGAACATCTCCCTTGGAACAGCAAGCCCAACAGAAGAAAGCCAGGCACATGAAACCATGAAAATAAAGGAAAATCTTGACAGAGAAAGTTTTCATTCTTACCCAAAAGAAGAGAAAAACCCAAACAACTGGGGAAAAAAAAAAAAAACAAACCCCAAACCCCTCAACAAACAAACCCAACCCAACTCAGCTGCTGCATCCCTTTCCAAATTCTCTCTACATCTCTACTTTGAAGGTATTTTTGCCTTGAAGGAAATAATTTTAATGTAAAATTATTCCATAGCACTTGCAGTCGAAATCTGCCTCTGCAAGGACTACTCCATATCTCATTTTGAAAGAAAGAATGAAATGCAAAGGAAATGTTTATTTCTGTAACATCAAAAGTCAGCTGTAATTTAATTAGCAGCTATGGCAGATTACAAGATTTGTGATTCCTCCAATAAAGACAGGGGGGTTTTTTAGGGGCAATTAACACAAGACCAGATGTGAAGCCTTGAAATTCAGAGAGAACAAAAGTGGGAGGTGGAGTTGACGACGAAAATGCAGGAAGTGGAAATAAATAAGTTGTTTTCTAATTTTTATCACAGTTGTCCTTGCCTGGGGGGAGACAGGTTACTGTTACAGGCAGAGCAAATTACTAAAATTGGTGCAGAGCTTCCTCATGTGCAGAATGAAATTCCTGTTCTCCGTGCCCCTCCATTCAGAGCAAAGTTGTTTATTCATTAAAAAAAAAAAATTACTTGTAGCAGTATTTTGGGGGTTCATGAACTTTTATTATTTGTTGCATTTAATAAGCACAGGGAAAGAAAAAGGTCATGTCTCGACTGGAATAGCTTGTAAGTGAATTTATCAGCAAAACACAGAAGCTGAAGATAAAGACAATCCATGTTTAGTTGCTGTATTTGATTGTTTTCCTTCTGGCTTAATAGTGTAAATTAAAAGAGAGCTTAAATGTTAGCACCACTGACAAGATGGCACATCCAAAATTATAAGGAAGCAAATAAAATGATTCATGTGGAATTTTGAAATATCTCAAAATATGTCAGCCACCAGATGTCACAAAACCTGCAGGGGATGATGCACTGCACCAAGAGAAGGGCAAGGCTCTGGCAAAGCACAGCCTGGCAGGAAATTATCCTTCCAGTCCCCATAAATCTGAGAGCCTGGGCAGGAAAGGAATAAAACACACCAATGACAAAACAAACTGAGATTTTCTCTGCCACCATCCACCTCAAAGGAGAGGTGAGGTGTTCGAGACCAGCATCTTGAGCACGGCAGAAAATAAGGCTGCCATAAACCAAAACAGAGCATTCAAAAATCTCCAGGGCCAGTCTGACCTTACCTAAGTGTGACAAGGTCGGTGTGTCCAGCGCCACTCACAAATGCTGCAGACCAAGCAGCTGCTTGGACCGCCGGCAGAGCAAATTCCCAAATATTGATTTTTATTCACGCACAAAATGCAACAAATCCCATGTGAAAGGCACCAGTCAGAACAACTAGAAGGAACTTTTCCCCACTGGCTTTGCCAAATGCATTTCCATGTACTTATGGAAGCACAGGAAATGTGTGTGAATTCATTTCCATCCCAGCTTGATGCTGATAGCAAAATCCTCGGGCTAGGGAGCGATGCTCTGCAAAGAACTGGACAAAACCCGACGCAGCTTAGCCAGCAGCAAGGCAGCAAAGGGTGCAAACGAGCATTTATCCCGTGCAGGGCAGGGCCCCAACACAGCAGCTCTTTGGTAAGACCCCTGACCACTTCTAAAGGCCCTGCAAGCGCATTATTCCTCCTGACGCTGGATTTATTCTCTCGGACCTGGGAAAAGCATCCCCACCAAACCAGGGCGCCCCGCAGGGATCAGAGCCCTGGCACGGGGGTGCAGCAGAGGGACTGCAGACCGTTAGGGGAGGGGTTGTGTGCTCAGATTAATTAATCCAATTAAATATCAGCGGTGAGAAAGGTTAATAAAGAGAAGGACAGATTTGCGACCTCTTTGACCTTGAGTTGTTAATGAAGCGCAAATCCTCTCCCTAGGAGCTGTGGTTGCCTGGTGGAAGCAAGACAGTCTGCGAGAGAACCTGCAAAACAGCCACAGCATCCTGTTTATCTCCTTCTGGTCATGGATACAGCCCGGGAAGATGGGAAATATGGGGTTCCTAACTTGGAGCAGCTTGTGACATATAGAAAGGAAACAGAAGCGGTTTTTCAGTCAGAGCACCCACTACGTCCAAAATAACAATCCACCCCATCCACTCTGACAAAATAACACATAATAGAACTAAAACTGTGCTGACAAAAATAGTCTGCTAAGCTTCCCATTCCTCTGAGGCCTGCAGTCTATTTTTTGCTGCTGAGAGCTGAAGCTGCACACGCCCCACCGAAGCTGCCTCGGCTCAGCCACTTGAAAGAAGCAGCCTGCAAAGCATTAATAATTCATCTGATTGAGTTTAGCTGGCACATTCAGCAACCAAACTGCACCAAACTCTCCTGTGAGGAGGGAGAGAGGAGCTGTTGCAGGAGGATATTTCCTGCTTTGCAGCACGCTCCTTTGAAGTTTTCCTCCTCCACGTGTTTCCTGGCGATGAAAAGCTGCCTTGGGCAGTCCAAGAGGAAAAGGTGCTCATGGAGCACCAGGGCAGGAAAAAGGAGACACCGGAAGGGTGAAATTTCCCATGTCGACCACGAGCCACCAATCCCATTTACTTCTGACAACTCTGTGCTCTTTGACTGTCCTTTAGAGAAGTTATCCCTGGCACGGGAAGGGCAGCCAAGGCCTCTGGTGCCATCCCTCCTTTTTCCACTCAGCCTTAAAAATGAACAAAGCTGAGGTGCAGCTCACACCTGGAGCATCCCTTCATTTCTGTGCTGATACAAGGCACAAACAGCTTCAAAAGGAAAGTCCCTGCTGCCACAGCAGCACATCACTGTCTTAGTCCTACATTTGAGTCCATTCATTTCACTTTCAAAATATTTTCTAGAAAATGGGACTGAATCAAAGCCCTGGCAGCCTCCAGGTTTATTCACTCTATTGATTGCTCTGGAGATGAGTGGGAGTAATTATTTTGAAAAGGTTCATTCTCCAGAGTGAAGATGGAGAATGTTAAATGTGTTCAAACTGGTGGAGAAGAGAGAGCTGGAAGTGAAGATGCAGCTGTGTAAGACTGAAACAGAAATGCAGGAAGGACTGGGGTCTGCAACAGCAATTTTGGGTGTCCACCATGGCACAAGGGGATGCTGAGGATGCCCCAAGGCAGAGATTCCTTCTGAGGTGAGATGGGAAAGGCCCAGATTTATTCCTTGACAGACCTGTTCCCTGACACGTGGCACTGGGAGAGCTGCAGTTTTTATTTGCATGAACCGGCCTGGACACCAAACCTTGCCTCTGGCTGAGCAGAACTGGCACAAAATCAGCCAACAAAACCAGGGCAGCCCCAAACCCACCACAGCCTCCCACTGCAGAGGGGACAACAGCTTCAGGACTCATGTGGTGAGGCAGGAAAATGATTTATTATCTAAAAGGGTTTGTCCCAGTTTAGTTACAATATTGGGTCTTAGTGTTTTGTACCTAACACAGGTCCTGTGAGGCCCACAATTGCCTTTTGTATTACAGTTAAAAATGCAGGTGTCAAAAGCTGAGAAAGATGATAATCCATGGGCATTAATCATCCCAGCACCTGGGGACACAAAGCTCTGCTAAAGGCAGGACACAATGTCTGGCAAAACACGTCCAAGGGAAAATCCATGGGCTGAGGTTTCATCAGGAAGAGCTGCACCTCACAAATAACTTTGTGCTTTCAGCTCTTTGCTTATGTATAATCATATATATATTTATATATATATAAGCTGTATCTTAACAGATGGGAAAAATCCATAAATTAGGCCTCTCTGACATTAATTTGTTGATTTTTCATTTGCATGAAACCAGCCTTAAGTAATTTGTGTTTGAGAGAAAAAAAAAAAAAAAAACCAACAAGATCTTTCACCATTCTGAACTTCACCATCTCATGGAACAGGTCATTCATTGAATCATTATTGGATTATCTTCCAGTAATTAAGTCTCTTCAGTATAGCAGTTATTCATTTGAGTAGGTCTTAAAATATAACAGCAAGAGAGCATTAGCAACCACTTTTAGAAAAGTAATTCAGCCGAAAGAAGATGGAATATCATTTGTCCTCCCCAGTGTGTTATTCTGGCCCCCAAAAGCCTCAGGTTGGGCTGGGTGAACTGGAATGGTTTAGAAGCACTTGCTCACCACACAGGAGACCTTCTCTTCCTCCAGAAAATTCAGGATTTAAGCAGGATGCTCATTTCCCTGGTTTTTACAACTGTTTGTGCCATGCCACTAGAAAATGAACAGCCAGATCTGTCCCACCTGTCCTGGCCCTCACTTCGGTGTCTTGTGAGCAAAGAAACCGCACAATGGAATTTTCCAAAGTGTTTTTCTGCCATTTTTCTCAAGAAGAAATACGATACATTTTGACTGATTTACTCCCTTTTTCCACTGAAAAATGCGTCCGTGGAGGAAGAGAGGAATCTGATCTTTGTCTGGGGATTTCCAGACCTTCAATGCTGCAAATCCCAGCAGGGCCCCGACAAATTGCTGCTGGATGGGCTCACTTTATCCAGCAGCACAGGACAGATCCTGTAAGATCAAGCCAAAACCCAGTAAAACTGCGAGCAGAGCCACATTTTCTCATATTTTCTATCCCAGGGGCCACATCCAGCCCCTGCTCCTGGGAGCAGCAGCCTCCAGAGCCCCAACACTGGGTGCAGAGGTGGCAAAACCCACGTTTTTGGTGGGGTTTGGTGCCCCAAGAGAGCGATGCACTCACAGGAGGAGAGCAGCTCCCTGTTCAAAAGCAGACAATCAAACAGCTCTGACGTGCCCGCCAAGGGTTCCGGCCCACACAGCAAAATTACGCAGCCAGAGCAGGAACTTCACCCGTGGAAAGAGGAATATCAGAAAAGCCGGAGCAGCTGCAGGTCTGGCAGGAGGGCTCCCTGCAGGGCGGGCCGTGCTCTGGGCAGCCTGAATGGCACCCACAGGGCAGGGGCTACAGCCACTCCTCATCAGGGTTGGAGGGATTAGGAGGGGAAGCCAAATAAAGGAGTATAAATTGCCCACGGGGCCCGACTGAGAAAAGCACAGGGAGCAAATAAGGGACGTGATGGATCTGTTTGCTCCCTGCCCTCCTCACCCTCAGCAGACACTGATGTGCCTCACACTGGCGCCAAAGAACTCTTCATGCCTGGGCAGAAGTCATTTCTGAGGAGGAGAAAGTCCCAGTTCACACCGAGGGGCTGATTTTTGCTTTACTGCTCGTAATTCAGGCTGCCTGGCTTGGCTCGGTTCTGCAATTCCACCTCTACATGAGCTGGTATTAAGAAGTTGCCTGGCACAAAGCCAGCAGCATTTGCCTCCTCTTTGGTGCCAAATGCTTTTTGCATCTTCCAGGATCTCAGGCACAGCCCATCTGCAGAGCTCTCCCCTCCTCCCCCCAAGTTTCAATTATTTTGCCATCTGAGCTGCAGTTACTCCAGCACTGAGCTGCAATTCCCAGGGGACTGCAGCCCTCCTGCATTTGTCTGGAGGTCTGGCCAAGCTCCTCTCCCATTTTTTGGTGTCGTTCTAATCAGCTGAGCACCACGGGTGTCATGTAACCTCACAATTCCTGGACAAAGCTGTTTGGAGTCCTGTAGCTTATTTCCTTCAAGACTTACAAATAAATTATAGCTCTGAGCACCAAAAGATTTCATTAAGCTGATAAACACCCAGAAGACCAGAGGTTTTTTCATCAGCTCTTTCCATCCCAGGACAGAGGGGCTGCACTGGGAGCTGCAGTGGCTCTGGCAGAGCTCTCCAGGGTGGCCTCTCCATTGTCCTTTGTTTTCCCCTCTAATTTGTCCTCCAGTTTTGATGTCTCCAGTCTCCCTGCTCACACCTGCCCAGCAGAAGGGGTGACGTGGAAGTATGGAAAGTAAAAATAACATAATTATTGTGATGAGTGAAAAACCAGTATTTTCGAGGATGGGGAATTTTGCTTTCCTGTGTTTATTTCAGTTATGTTTATTTTCTGGTCTGGCACTTCCCAGCTGAAGTTAAAACCTGAAGTTATGACCCATCACACTGCAGAAAGCCACGACTCCAGAAATCACCAGTTCAACACTGTGCCCACCCACACAGAGCTGCGCAGGCACGGACGGATTTTTGGGAACATAATTTACTCACCTTAACAAGGAAAACAAACTGCCAGCCTCTGCTGCACCTTGACTGCAGGCACTCACCACGACCCTGGCAGCTCTGTGTGCAGACATGCCAAAGCGTCACCCACAAAAAGGCCAAGCTTGTGAAAATAGAGCAGCCCGAGCAAAAACAGAGTGCCACCAAAAAGCCAACCCCAGCCTTCCCCCTGCAGCAGCACCTGCATCTGCTTGGGGGATAAACACCCTGAAAAGTAACCTGGCACCTCAAAGGCAGCAGTTACCTGGGCTGGGTTTTCCAGTCACTCAGGTTTGTAGCTGGGGGTTATTTTGAGCTCGGTGCCCTGACTTTGCTGCCCTGTGCCATGGCTGTGATGGCACCGTGGTGATGGGCACGAGCAAACCCGCCCTGAGCCCTGAGGAGCACTGAGGTGCTGCTGGCCCCCGGGAAATGCCCTGTGCCAGGGGGCCCCGAGCCTGGCCCGGCAGCCTGCTCAGCCCAGAGGTCAGAGCCACGGCTGCAGGAATGCACCCCACGCCCCAGCGGCGTTTCCATATGGGGAAAGGCTTAAGACTCACCCCTTGCTGTTCTAATAAGGTAAATCAGAAACTTCGATGCTCTTTTCCCAGTAACTGGGAGGCGCCAAGCAGAGATACTGGCACCTGCGCCTCAAAACCTGCTGCCCCTTCCTTTGGGCAAGGTGCCAAAAGCCCACCTGCACCATTCCGTGCTTAAAAGGCTGCGCAGAACTTCCCAGGGCTTTTTTGGACCGCCTTAGCCAGTGTAAGAGTGCTCTCTACGCTGTGTTCGACTTGTATTTCTTTTGTTTGCTACTGTTTGCTATTTTTGTCATTATTAAAACCTTTCCTTTTACAAAGCACGCCCAAAGAAGTTCTTGCAGGTCAGCCCTCAGACTTGATCCATCTTCGGGGGGCTCATTACAGGCTGGCCACGGGTAGGACTGTATCCCACAGCCTCGCCCCTCCCTGTGCAAGGGGACTGAGTGTTTGTGCAATCCCCATCTCTGCTGTACCAGTGGAGGCGGGCTGATGTTAAATTAAATGAGCTGAGGGGGGAAAACCTCAGTTCTGTCGCTGGCAGCTCTGTTGTATTAACTGCTGAAGCGAGCTGGGAAGTGCTACCTTAAAAAAGTTCCCAATTCAGACAACAAATAAACACAAGGAGTCCCCTGTCCATCCTGCAGACCAGCTTGGACTGAGCTGTGTGTGAGGGCACAGACCCTGCGGTCATTGATCCTCTCACGATGCGCTGCAGGTGCAGCTGAAGTTAAAGTTTGTGCTGCCCCTGCCTGGAGTTCCTGGTTTCTCCTTCCTGCCAGCCTGCCTTGCTGCCACAGTGCCAGCTGCCTGCCAGAGATGCCAACAGACAGAAAGCAGCAGCACCAGCACACGTGGGCAGTCTGTCAGCTCAGGAGAGCTGCCAGCAGCCCTGCAGGGAGCTGGGCATCCTCAGACACCTGCCGGGGCATCCTCAGAACCCGCCTGGGCATCCTCAGACACCTGCCGGGGCATCCTCAGACACCTGCCTGGGCATCCTCAGACACCTGCCGGGGCATCCTCAGAACCCTCCCGGGCTTCCTCACACATTTGCCTGGGCATCTTTTGAGTT
>WBMY01009722.1:93496-114191 GCA_013397315.1 Donacobius atricapilla | reverse complement strand
GGGCATCCTCAGACACCTGCCTGGGCATCCTCAGACTCCTGCCTGGGCATCCTCAGACACCTGCCTGGGCATCCTCAGGCGCCTGCCTGGGCATCCTCAGACACCTGCCTGGGCATCCTCAGACACCTGCCTGGGCATCCTCAGACTCCTGCCTGGGCATCCTCAGGCACCTGCCTGGGTGTCACCCCAGTTTTTTCAGCCTTCTCTTCTGTTTCACAGCTTCATGTTTTGGGTTCTTTCTCACGCTCTGGTCTGTAAACACAGCCAATGTTATTGTAGTTCCAAGGAAAGTTTTTCATTCCTGTTCTTAGAGCTATGGACAGCTCATGGACAGTTGTCTTGAGCAACGGGGTGGGGAGAGGTGTCAACCTTCTCCCCCAGTCCCTGGCCTTTATAGAAATACTATATATGGAGTCAGACCTTTAAATAAAGTAGTTTTAGTTCATGCCTTCTGATCTAAGTGTGAGTGTGTGTCTGTGTGTGTGTGATGAACCTGGGCATCCTCAGACACCTGCCTGCCCCCAGCCAGCCCCTCTGCAGGGCTGGGAAGCTGCTGTGAATTCCATTTTCGGCGCTGCCTGTTCTTCATCCCCAGGGACACGCAGACCCCGGGGAGCTGCAGGAGCTGCTCACTCACCCTGGGGACACCCGGAGCTCCTGGCGATGCTCAGGTGTCGCCCAGCAAGCGCAGAGGATTTTTTTAAAAAAACTCCCAATTATGCTGAGTGTATTTGCTTTCTTTCAGCTGCCTGTGAAGCCTTCATGCATTGCCCCAGGTATGATGCACAAGAGGGTTTTTGCTTTAAAACAGGCTTTTGCTATTTCTCTACTGACTGAGGCAAATATTTAACAGCATGTAATAGAAAAACCCCTTCAAGGTGCAAAGAAGTGCAAGTGTTCCCACACTGAAAACCTTATCAGAAAGGGAAACCAGCACTGAACACTGCCCTGAACATGAAATGGAACCGATCAAGACTGCAGAGAGGAGCTGAAGACACTCTCTGCTCGTCCCCCCAGAGAAGGGGCTCCTGCCCCCCTCAGCCACTCAGTCCCCACACACAGAGGTGCTGCAGCCTCAGTAACGGGGTAATTCCCTTTTTCTCCAAATTCCAAACCCCCCTTTGCGGGGATTAAAACGATTTTACAGCCACGTGAAGGGATGGGAGGCTCTTGTGCGTTGGTTTCTCAAGGTGTGCAGAGCAAATCCCCATTCCTGGTCACACCTGAATGGTGGGTGCTGTGCGGATCCCCAGGGAGCTGCCGGGGCTCTCCCTGGCCTGGATCCATCCCTTTGGACAGGAACTCCTGCAAACCCAATTTATTGCAGCATTCCCCACCCTCACTGCCTCATGCCCGATTCCCTGGTCACCCTTTGCCCCACAGATGCTGCTGCAGACAGACAAAAGCACACAAGGATTGGCACATTTCTGCTTCCTGATAGAATTTTTCCTTTTTTTTTCCTTTCAGTTGGCCAATTTATAAAGAATGAGAGCATAAAGGGAGAATTAGAACAGGCAGAAGTCTCACACGTGAAATCAATTTCAATCAAACACCAGCCACGTTCTTACAAACGAGCCCACCCACCACAGAAATACAAATAATTATTTATAGACAGAGCTTTACTGAGGCCAGAATAATGCAAGCACTAGAACTTAATTCCCATTTCCAATATGTTTGGAAACTGAGCACATTTCTATTTCTACAGGCAAATATTAGGGGCAGATCCAAATTATTTCCATGAGAATTCAGCTTTCTAGTGACAGCTACTAGGAAAAGAATCTGCTGCAAACCAGGCAGCTGCTCTGCTGGTGTTCTGTAAGCTCACAAACCTGCAGTACTGTCTCCAAAGGTATTTGCAGTGTAAGAGGAGCGTGTTTGATTTAACCCAAAATAGAACCAGCAGCAGCATCCTCTCAAAGCTTCATTTCATTGCTGTCCTGCTTCCTAGGACAGAAGTGTGGAAATTCAGACACTAATCCCCGATTTGGATTTCATTTCCCAGCTGTGAACAGATTCCAACATTTCCCTCTGGGTCATCTTTCAACTGACACGAGCACATTATTTCACAGCTGTACAGAAACCTGAACATACCAAATCCTTTCCTTCAGAGCCTGAGACTTCATGGGGCTGCACCAAAAGAAAAGAAAAACTTCCCGAAGTGTCACAAACATTCTGTGTGGAGCCTGAATCATCTCCTAAGGAGGGAAGAGAGCAGGGACCTCGATGCTGAGATTTGACAGCTGCTCTGGAGAAGTTCAGGCAGTAAAAGGCACAGAATATGAACTATTGTAATGAATAAATAGAGAATTCAGGCTGGAGTCCCCAAGCACTGTTATGAAACTTGCAGTGAATGATGGACAGAAGTTTTCTGGGCATTAATGTAAAGTTTTATTGAAGTTTCTCTTCTAAGTGTTGGTGATAAAATCTGGCACATAAACCCTCAGAGCTCAGAATATTAGAGAGACATTAAATTATTTATGGCTGAAAAAGTACAAAATACCAGACCAAATTACAGAGAGCTGGGCTATGCCAGATGTTTCACGACACTATGTATTTTCAGTCCCTAATTAAAAGAAGAAACAAGAACAAGAAGTCCCAAGTCCACAATCATTACAAAGCTTTGAAGGAAAAAAAACTAAATCAAGTTTCTCATCATTCTCTAGGGACTTAAATTAACTGCCCAATAAAGTGGGCAGTTAACCATGTAAGAACAGATCTCTTCAAGGCTTTAATTAAATGTGACTCAGCTAAGTCACAAGTGCCGTGGAAACATCAGGTTCTCTTCTCAAGGGGGAAAAACCCAGGTTACACAGTAGGAGCAAAGCTGAAAGTTCACACTTTGGAGGTCCAATGTGCAGAGAAACGGATGAGAAGGAGCAGACACAGAGAATTTGCAGGCTGTGCCATGCAGCGGACATCTGCTTTTCCTGCCAAGGGGAGGGTAACAGGAAGAAGCAGATTTCAGGAGAATTGGAAATTATAATATATACAAATGTACCCTGAACTCCACCCCCCTCAGGAAAGAGTAATCCAGGCCTACTTCTCCATTTCAGAGGAGCAAGGCTGGTTTATTTGACGGAAGCTGAGGGTGGATCTTTCAGCCTCAGCAGATGTTCTTTGCTGAGCTCTTGCCCACAGGTGGGCAGAGAAAAGTCCTGGCTCCTGCCCTCTGCAGAGCAGCTCAGAGTTTGGAGGGATGGTCCGGATGGAACAGACTTTTCACAGGAAATCAGGACGTTTTGAAGCAAAGTTTTCTGCTTGTGCAGAGTAGTTTATTGCAGGTTATATTCCAATCCCCCCGGGCCTGTCTGTGGCACAGGCAAGGGGCTGAACACTGGATTTACCGACCCTAGGACTTGTGTCACGACAATGACAATCAAACAGCTTCAGTTTTGAGGTGTGAACTCAAGTTTTTAATTACAGCTGAACTGTCCCCTTGCCTGAATCACTGCCTGGCCCCAGCCTGGTGAAGGTGAGTCCTCAGACACAGGACAGGGGTGAGCAAACACAGCAGAAAAGCAACTGCAATAAATAACTTGCAATCTAAGCACCTCCAAACTGCCTGCTTGTCTTAGATCCTGTTTTCAGCCACCCATCCACGTTCTTTACTGCTCCCTTTCCCTGCCAGAACCTTTATGGGCTTTAAGACAAGGTAGGCAGCATTACTAAATAGGATTTGTGCAGCTGGCACTTTACCCCAGGGGTCACTCTGGCCCTGACTGAAGCACAGGCTGTTCTTGCTGCAGGGAAAATCTGCACAAAATGGTCACTGAGCAGCTGTGGGCTGCAGGAACAGATCCATTTCACTCCAGGATATTAAACCACACTTGAACTTTCAGAAACCTAATTTTCTTGGGGATCAATATAATCAATACAGGTGTTAAGGGGGAAACAATTACGTTTGCTGTACTTGTGCACTGGCTGAAGGCCCGGACAGCTCTGGCTGCTGGCTCACAGAGCTCTGCTCTTTCATGGATCCAGAGGGAACGCTGGTGATGCCCAACTAGAGGGGAAAAACCACTGGGAGTGGACACAGCCTGACAGGGGTCACAACCTGTAACTGTTCCCTCCAGTGACTTCAGTCACGCTGCTCTCACCTTGAGATTCACAGAGCCTGGTTCCCTCCCCACCTCTGAATTTGACCATTAATTTTCTGGCATCTCAAACCAGTGATTATGAATGGTGCCACAGCTGTCCATGCCAGTGATTGTGATCAGCTCAAGTTCTCTTCAGCAGATAAATATTTTCCTATAAACCTACCAGCTCTGGATTTATGGAGAAAACTGTCAGCTTCTCGGTGGAGAAACTCTATCTTCTCAAACATTTGTGCAGTGTGTAGTAAAACATAACCTTGATCCAAATATTAAAAGTGTTTAGGTAGGAGATGAAAGAGGTGGTTTCTTGAATTAGAAATAATATCCTAGCCAGGAGTTATTCATGGAAGTGGAGTCTTAATATTTACTGAGGCTTTCAGCGGCACTGATTTGCACTAGAATTTATTAACTTTTCAAATATTGCACAGTGGACCTGGGCACTGAAATGCTCCCCACTAGAAGCTCACCAGAAACAGGAGCTATCAGAACAGTGTCTATTTTCAGCATTCAGCTGGGCTTGATTCTGCTTTGCCTGGAATCAAGGTTTCAAATACTCCTTTCCAGACAAAAAAGCAGAGTTTGCCTCCAGACAAGAGGTCCAGGAAAGGCTCTCCCAGCCCCTGAAGGAGCCCTGCCCAGAGAGGTCTGTGGGCAGCGCCTGAAGCCCCTGACTGCTGTGGGCGCCTGTGGCAGGGCCAGCCCCAGCCCCTCTGTCCTGACCCAGCAGCAGCTCAGAGCTCCCAGGGCTCTTCCGCAATGCCAGGACCTGCTGGGACTCCTCCCAAAAATTCCCAACGCTGTCAAACCCAGAGAAGGAGCTGAGGAACCCTCTGAGCCAAGGCCAGGTGCAGGCAGCTTCACACCTGCACAAACCACACCAGAAATCATCTGCTGGCACTTTTTTCTGCATGTCAGCCACGTGGGTGGCTCCTGATTCCAGCTGTGCACAGCATCCAAAACTATTCCCTGCCTTGCACTATGTACAGTATTCACTGAATTTCACATTACAGCGATTGAAGCCCTGACAAGACATAAAACTCATCAAACAACTGATGGCAGGGCACTAAGAATACCGCCAGCCTTCTCTCTGCTCAGTTTGTGCGCAGAAAAGTCTGTTTTAATAAATTTGATTCTGAAAACATGCATCTAGCTGAAGATTTCCCTAAAAAATAAATCAGGCGTTATTTACACAACAGAAGCTGCCCATTAGGCTCACCAACACGCTTGGAGAATTTGCAGTTGAATGGTGAAAAGGCAAAAGGCATCAAGCGCCAGAGAAGGGGAAGTCTCTCAGATGGGAGCAGGGATCTGGCACCCGGCCTTGGAGGAGCCAGAGCAGGTGTCCAAGAAACACCAAGTTCTGTCTCAGAGGCACCAAGCCCATCAATAATGGATTCCTCAGGATTCAGCGGCATTTCTTCCCCATTTAAAGTTTGATACAGCTTGTTCATTTGCAGGAGATATTTTTCCCCCGGAGGAGCCCCAACACTTTGTTGTCACAGCTCCTAGAACTTCTCTGCTGGCGCTTGGCCCAGACAAGTTGTTGCTGAGCACACGCCTTTGTTATTGCTGAAAGACAGGAGATCTGACAGATCTGATCACAAACAAGTGCTGGGTGCTCCGAGGGACACGGGCTGCTCCCCGTGCCCTAAATGCTTCAGATGATGCCTTGGACATCTACAGACCTCCAGGCTGAACTTGCCACCATGAGAACTTCACGGCAAGAAATCCTCCCTTGTCTTTAGCAGAGCCTGTGGCACCCACAGACCTCACACCAAGCGTCGCAGAGCTGCAGGAGGCGCAGGTGTGTCGTTGGTTGGCGCACAGACACACACACACACTTCGGTGAGAAGGCATGAACTGTTCATTAAAAGATCTGACTCCATTTATAGTATTTCTACAAAGGCCAGGGACTGGGGGGAATGTTGGCACCTCTCCCCATCCCATTGGTCAGGACAACTGTCCATCAGCTGTCCATAGCTCTAAACAAAGAATGTAAACTACCTTGACTTAAGGAAAAAATTGCTTCTATTTATAACACCCGTGTGTGAGTAACAACCTAAGAACCATGAAACTGTGAGACACAAGAAGGCTGAAAAATCCGAGTGACACAGGTGAGAGGGTCAGGGCTGAGGCACTGCACTTAGTCTGGGCTGCTGGAGCTTAATCCCAGGGTTAGGCTCACGCCTGGGCCCGCCCCAGCCCTGGGCTGGTTTCAGAGCTCTTGTTTAGGTTGTGCTGAGGGTTTCTGCAGTTTTTCCCCCATTCAGGGTCACACAGAGCCTCTCTGCAGTCACTTGGCTCAGCCCCACTGAGGCGTGACAGCCCAGGATGACAGATCTCATTACAAATTTCCAGATAGCCCAAGTTCTCCTCATTAGACCCGTCTGCGCCAGAGGATTTTGCCAACCAAAAACCATATGGTTTTCCTTCTCATGCCTGGAGACCCCAGTGCTTCCCTGCTCAGAGCACTGCCAACAACAGATGGGGCTGCAATGGATCCCCTCCCAACAGTGCCACCAACTCCCAGCTCCCTCCAGCTTCGTCAGATGCATCTCAGAGCCTTCTCCCACTGCTGCCCTGCTGGCAATTCCACAGTTCAGGGCCATCATCACTGAAGCCTCGCAAGCAGCCACTTGCAATGGCACTGAGCAAACTCAGAGCCAGCTTCAGGCACGAGCTCAAACACAATATCCAGTTCCTCCCAATTCGGGAGGCAGCTCCTTATGGCAAAGGAACGGGAGAAGTTAAATTGCTGTGCCTTTATGTCCAGCTTGAGAACTGCAGGCCAGCGCTGTGAGCTCCCAGACCCTACCTGAGCGTCATTATCTCTCCTGTTTACAGCCAGGAGCCACACAGGGGAGCATTCAGAGTCCCTGCCCTGCAGAGAGAGTCAGCACAGAGCTGCACCCCACGATCCTCATCTGCTCTGCACTGGAGATGCCAGAGAAAACCTTCTCTGGCACAGAGGAGGGGCTGGCAGCACGTTCTGCTGCTTGTTTGCAGCACACCTTAAAGATTTCCTGTCAAGGTTCAGCTTGTACTGATGGACTCGAGCACCCTGAAGCGATGGGAGGCTCTGACACGGTGACAGAGCCTTCAGCTGATGGATTGGAATGAAAAAACAAATGCTGCTGCAAGAGCTGGTGCCCTGAAACGCAGCATTTATTCTGTGCTTGCAAATACACTCCTTGCTGAAGACAAACTTTCACTCATGTTATTGGTTTTGAGGTTTGTAAATGTTTTTCAGCCAGAATTCTCTGTGGGGATGGTTTGATCTCTTCAGTGCTACTAAATTCCCAGAATCAAGTCAGATCCAATAACACAGTGCAGCTTGAAAACAGAATATTTGTTTCTAACCCATTTCTGAATGATTTTCATTATTACTATTGAAGATGTGAGGATCAGAGAGCCATTGTACCAAAGACTTCAGGGGTTTTCTGCAAAGCTTAGGAAATGCTGTAAGACAAGAACAAGAACTTCACACTGCCAGTCTGAGCACAGATCTGAAGCGGGGATCAGCAAGCAATAACCATGCAATAACATCAGCTTGTGCAGGGGGGTGGAAGCCAGAACTGAGAGCTGGGCAGGCTCACAAACTCAGCGTTCTGTGACCTGCAGGCAGAGGTGCTGGAGGAGTCAATGTGCAGCCCCTGGAAGTGCCAGGCCAGGCCCTTACAACCCTGGGAGCGATTCAACACGTCAGAGTGAGGAACATTCCAGAGCGCTGCCTTTCGTGTATGCCCAGAGAAACCCCCCCTAAGCAATGTGCAAAGAGCCCTTCAGGGCCCCTCGAGCCAGGCTTTGCTCCTTCCATCCTCCCGCCAAGCCCAGAGTGAGAGCAGAGCTGGAATCTCTCCTGCCTGGAAGCTGCCCACAGCTTGGGCTGGCCCTTGGAACATTCTCCTCCCTCAGCATCTCCTCTGGCAGCCCAGGAGAGGGGCAGGAATCACTGCCCAGCCCAGCCAGGACCTCCAGAAGTCAGCCTTGCCCGGGGGGACAGGAGGAAGGAAAGCATTCCTGGAGGTGCAAGGAGCACAGAAAGCCCCCGACACATAATCCTGAGCTGAAGTCACCTGCAGGACACGTGAAGCTGAGCCTGTGCTTTGGACCCAGCACTACCCACGGCTGGCCCTGCTTCAAGCAGAAACTGTATGGGAAGGCAAATGAGCCTGGGAGTGAGGTGTGGTAAAACCAGGCCAAACAAGCCCCGGCATCAGTCCTTAACTCTCATGTCACGAGAGCAGAAGCACAGCACAGCCCGGAGTGATGAGATCTGGACCATCTTCACCTAAACTGCGACTCAGCCTCTGCATCATTAGAGGTTATTTGTCGCTCTGATTTTTTCAGCCTTCTCTTCTGTTTCACAGTTTCATGGTTTGGGTTCTGTCTCACACTTTGGTCTGTAAACACAGCCAGTGTTATTGTAGTTCCAAGGAAAGTTTTCATTCCTGTTCTTAGAGCTATGGACAGCTGATGGACACTTGTCCTGACCAACGGGATGGGGAGAGGTGTCAGCCTTCTCCCCCAATCCCTGGCCTTTGTAGAAATACTATAAAATGGAGCCAGGCTTTTAAATAAATTTAGAGTTCTTAATTCATGCCTTCTGATCAAAGTGTGAGTGTGTGTTTGTGTGTGTGTGTGATGAACTGTGTCAGTTATTAAATGCACAATTTGATGCAAATCAAAAAGGGGCTCTGGAGAATGCTCAAGTGGCTTCCCAATTTCATTGAAGTGTTGGAGGATGGAAGTTCTTAATTGCTACAAACCCCATCTTCTAATACAACCCAAGCTCTTGTCTAGACAGATCCAAGTTAATAATTTTATAGCCAGTGTTGACAAACTGCTTTTCTTCTGCCATGACAGATGTGTGTTTAGCAGATGCTTTCCAAACATCTTTATGTAAACATTATTTCTAAAAAAATCATGTGGTACAGTCACCTCATCCTACCAGAGGGAAAAGAGCTCAGTACCTTTTCATCATCAAGGAAATAAATTCGACAGCCCCACATGCACCAGACCTTACCCTGACACTGTTTAGTGCAGCTCTAAGTCTTTGCACAGTTAACTTCCCCATCAAGAAATCACAAAAAGCACTAATGACTGCAATGTCTCATTAATTAGTGGTAAATACAGGTGAATCAGTCAGACCAGCCAACTCTATAGAACTTCTGGCGCTTGCAGCATGTTAATACATTGCTAATTAAGACCATCAGCATTCTTTTTAATTAATATATCCGCTTGCTTAAGATTTAATTGAAATTTCACCAGCTCTCACTTTTCCAATTCAGAACACGTACCGGGCAAAGACTATACAAGGGGAAGAATGAAGCTGTTCCCTTCATGTTTGTGGAGATAAATTCAGCATTTCAGCTCCCACCTTCCAGGTCAGGATGGGAGCGTGAGAGAAACCCAAAGAGAACGTTTGTGAATGTGCGCAGGCTCACACTCAGAGCTCTCTTTGGATAGGACAGGAGCTGTTCCTGCCTCCCGAGGGGACACAGGGACACCAGGAGCAGGAGAATCAGAGGTTCCTGTGTCATTTGGTGCCTCTGAGCCCAGAGGCTGAGACTCACTGCCATCCACAGAGCTTTGTCTCCACAATTACAGATTGGGAGAGCAAATCCTCAGGGGACAGGACTCCTTCAGCCCCCTGTCTCATGGAGAGTAAAGTTTCAGACTGCATCCGTGAATCACTGGTTTAAATATCTGTCTCCAAAGGCAAAATGAGAACTATTTCTACTACATCACTGCATTTCTTAAAAACAAAAAGCACTCAGTGAATCCTGCCGTCTGCTTTCTTCTGTGCTTGAATCACTTCAAACCTTACAGAGCTTCTGAACAAGTTGTGTGTTTAACTCAAATACCCTGAAGAGCTGGTGAATTGAGATTCAGAAAGCGTCAAATAGAACCTCCAGAGAATTTACCTAGAGGCACAAGAGGGAGATGAGAAACAAAACTATTTCCATTTTCCCTTGCAAGAAATATTTCAAAACATTAGAAAAATATCTAAGTGGTTGGCATATATTAAAACTGAACAGGGAAATGCCTTTAAATTGCACAGAAACTTCAGTTTCACCAAGTTCCAGAGCAGTTTACCAACCCTTAAATCATATTCCCATTCCCACTTGAATTCCCTCTCTACAAGACTGGTTTCCCTTGAGACAGAACATTTCCAGGAACAAGAGATTTCCAGGGAATTTAAGAGAGCTGCATCTGAGAACTTCTGCCAGGGGTTTGCAGTGAGTCCTTCCCATGGACCAAATGGAAACACAAAATCCCCAATTCCCTGGGACCAGCCCACAGCCTCTCTCTCTCACAGAAGGTGCTGGTGGCCGAGCCACTCCTCACTGGGGGCACAAATAAAACATTCAGCACACAAATAAAATGTTCAACACCCGCAGCAGTCCGGCTGCTCTCTGCCACGTGCAGCAGCTTGCTCAGGAGCGTGGGATTCCTGCCTTAAAAGTGCATTAAATTACCTGGAGAACAACACACGGTGAGTTCATTTCCCCAGCAATGAGGCAGAGTGAGAGGGAATTGCTCTGTGCGTGGCTGGGGGCTCTGCAGGCACTGGGGTTTGTGCCAGAGCTGTACCCACACGGAAATGTCCCAGTACCCCTTCCCCAAAACAATTCTCCTCGTGCCACTTTCCCAGAGAAAGAGAAATTCTCCCCAAAGAGCAACGGCTCTCCAGAACCTGCCCCACTCAACCTTCTAGGAAAGAAAGCAGCAAAAAATTCCTCAGCCATTACATTTTTTTTCCAGGGGAATTATGCAGTGATGGAGACAGCCCAGGACTGCGATCCCTCCCTGTGTGGTGTTCCTTGGAGGGCTGAAATCCAAATAAGAGCGTGCCTGGGAGGGAGAATGGAGGGGGAAGGATAGAAATAGAGGCATTAACAAGGACAAATATTCTGTTGGTAGGCAGGCTCATGATGGAAGGGGGATTATGATTAAAGAACTCTCAAGAAGACAACTTTAAAACAAAGAGAAGAACTGCCCGAGTTACAGGACCCAAACCCAAACAGCCGTTCTGGCAGAGGAGGCTGCATCTCCACGGGGCCCCTTACATGGCAAATCCCCGAGGAATCCCAGCCTTTGTTTGGATTTCATGTTGCCTGTCAAGCGCTCTGTACATCTTCGGGGTTTGCTCACGTTTCCCGTTTATCTTAGGGAGTTTCATGTTTATTTTTAAGGCCTTTTTTCGGGGAAGGAAGCAGAGCCTGGCTTGTGTTCCCATGGCTGGACCCGGGCAGCGCCAGCCAGTCCTGCAGGGACCGGGTCTGGCAGGTACAGGTGGGCATGTCCTGCACTGGGACAGGGCAGGAAACACCCTCCAGGGGCTCAGAGCTCTTCCCTGCCATGAAATGTGCTGCTGCTGCCTCCCAGTCAGCCGTTCCTTGCCCAGGTTTGCTGCTCCACTTCCAGCAGGGCGCTGTGGGTTCGTGCAGACGCAAAACGCGGGCAAGCACCACCGTAAAACCCTCCGAAATCTGACACCTCAAACTGTGCTGATAAATCGAATGGCTGCTGTTAATGCTGCTTTAAAGAGAAATGTTTTACTTTAGCCTGTCATGGGCACCTCTGGAGGAAGCCACTGCTCCCCCTCCACTACAGTTGCCGCGCCAGGACAGGGTTTGGCACGGAATTTCTGGGCAGCAGTAAAGATGCATCACTGCCAGGTCTCCACCTGTGGATCAGCTCCTTAACCAGTCACCTATTTTTAGCTCTGCCAGGCAGTCAGGATGCTGTTCACAAAACACTTCACCTTAAAATAAAATTGCTTTCCCCAAATGACACTGTCAGGTTCTGCTCCTTTCACTTTTTAGCGTGAAACTTCAAATAAAAGACAAGGTAGTTTATTGAGAAAGGAGAGACTGTTCTTAATGGGAGAGGAAAATGAATGTATAATGGCCTAATTTTAGTGATTATCGCTGTGAAAAGATGTTGAGATGTAATGGACTTGAGACAAGGGGGGAGGCGAACTGGGGAGGAGTGGGGGAAGGAGCAGCACTGCCTGGCACAGGCCCTGGGAGCAGCCCTGGTCTGAAGGAGCCTTTCCATGGCCACAGCCTCAAGCCGTGAGAGCCTTGAGGGCTTTAAGGGGCATTTCTGCAGAGCCTGCACAGCTCCCAGGGGCCTCCTGCCCTCAGAGGGCTGCCCACAGCCAGAGGAGCTCTCACACCCAACGCCCAGCTTCAACACCATTGCCAGCACCAAACCACCCACGGGTTCTCTCTGCCAGGCTCTCACCCTGCTGGTGCCTTTCCCTTCTCTCCTCCCCTCCTGACCCCCCAGATCCCACACACAGCAGCACTTTCACTCTTTTCCAGGCTCTAAAAGCCTTTTCCAAAGCACAAGTTTTCCTCGAGCTGCCCATTCTCCCTAATCCCCACAAGTCCTGGCACTTTCATCTTCTCAGCCTTAAGATGAATGAGACAATCTGAGGTTTCAAGAGGTTTGCAGACAAGTCCTGCTCTGTCTCTGGGGTGTTTATGTAAGAGAAATAAATGCCCTTTCCAGCAGAGTCAGCCTGGGTGTTACAGAGCATCCCCTGGGCCTGCCACACAATCATTCTGAGAGCAGAGCAGAGCAGGATCAGCCCCAGCCAGCTGGATCCCAAGTGCTGAGTGTCTCCCAAAGCTGGAGAATGGAGCTACATTCCTGTTACCAAAGCCAGAGTGGGCATAATTAACCTTGCAAAGTGACAAGAGAATTCCTCGCTGTGTCACAAATCACCTTCACCCTCAGCACAGTTTTTGACTTTCACACAGTCCCATTTGCAGAAGGGATTCATCTTTATCTGAAGTTGTAATTGAATGCCAGTAGTTACCTTGGTGACATTTAAAAAATCTATCCCCGTGCTTTGCTGTCAACACTTTATAACACAAAGTGCCTCATGGAACAAGTCAGAACACAGCTTGGGGAATAGTTCCTATGACAACTCCATGAATCAAGGGGGTGGCAGAGATGCCCAAATGCCAAATGGACAGCAGCACACAGGTAGGGAAAGCCCAGGCTGAAACCAGTGCTGCTCCTCAAGCTGTGCTGAACTGCAGCCCCCAGCCTGGCTCCAGCCACTCCTGTAATTAAACAAAGCCTCCAATCCTCCAGGTACTCCCATTTTCACCGGAATTGCCCTGGTGTTTATTGTGCAGTCACTCCCGCTGGTTTCAGCAGGGCTCTGCTGGCACCCATCATTAGCAGCGAGGGAGGGGGTACCACACGTGCTGTCCCTGTGGTGTGTTGTACTCCGGGTGTTAAACACAAGGGGGGAATTGAATTATTGGCCAAAAGGCAGGATTCCCACCGTGCTCGTGGCAGCACATCCTCTGAGATCCCGGGACAGGGGGCTCCCTTTCACCCCTGCCATTTCAGGTTCATGGCCCACCAGAGGCAGGTTTGTTCCACTGGACCTTGCCCACAGCCCCAGCTCCCCACGAGAAGCAGGCAGAGGAGCCTGGCTGAGCTCAGGATTGCTGAGGAAAGGCCCCACTGCCCAGCTCCACCTCCTCCTCCTGTCTTCTGGCCTTTCCCTTGCCCTTCCTTTGAGTTTTCCTGCCTTTCCAGGCTCTCCCAGGCTCTGCTCCTCCCCAGCACACATCCCTGGGCACGTCCATCCCTGGCTCACAGCACAGAAACCCCTGGCCCATCACTCCCCGGAGCAGAGAATTAACTCTGTCTTGTTGTAAAACTAAATCTGAGCCCTGGAAAAGGCTCCAAACCCAGCTGCCCGTGGCCTCTCCCCAGCCCATCGCGGCAAAGCTGTGCATGTCTCCTGGAGCTGTCCCGTATCTACACTCCAAAGTCCTCAATCCACTTCCAGGAGACAAAATCCAGCCTGGCATGCCCCGAAGATAAGGCTGAGCTTTTCAGCAGCTCTTGCACTATCAGCAGAAGAGTGCATCAGGAACCCAGGTTATTCATTTTATTAAAGAGCATTTTCTGCTCACTCAGAAGCGACAGACCCTGCTAAGAACACTCAGGCAGATACATGAAAAGTAAAAAGGGCACATCTCAGTCAGAAAATGCAACAAAACCTGTGGCTTTTTGGCACTCCCTGAAGGTGCAAAAAGTTTGGCCATTTTCATTGGAATTTCAGACAGAGGGAACAAAACATGAGCAGACTGATAATAGCAACAAGCCTGAGAATGGCAAACCAGGTAAAGGAAGGGATTATCATCTTGCCCTTCAGTAAAGTTCTTTTCACCTTAAATCCACTCAGCGTGGAGATAAGCTCGCCACTGGAGACCACAAAAGAAAAGTTATTTGCATACAGAATAGGCTCACAGAAAATTAAACTGCTGCGCAAAACTAGAGCTTATTATGCAAGAAATGTGATAAGCTAAAACATACCAAAAATCCTCCTCAAGATCTGAGCAACATGAGCTAAAAATACCTCTATTGCATGCCATTTACAAATTCAAGGAGTTGTTTAGGCTGTGTTTAGATTGTGATCAAACAACACTCGATACATTTTTTTTTTCCACTTATGATTAAAGATAGTGCTGGATTTTAGGTGTTCTGATTGCTTTCCTCACTTCATTCTCATTGCTATTTTTAATTTGCACTTGATGTTCCCTGCACCCTTCCTGGGAGCAAACAGCAGTGCTGGGAGAGCACCAAAGTCCTGCTGGTGTTCTTCCTGACAGGGCAGGAGGGCTGGCCCGGGAGCAGCCCTGATTTACTCCCCAGGGGCTGCAGGATGCAGAAGGGTGCTGCCAGCCCTTGGCTTGCTCTGTCCGTGCTCACACACCTGCCCTGCAGGGCCTGGGATATTAATATTAATAATATAAATAATAATATAAATAATAATATAAATAATAATATTAAAATCCAAGCTGTTGGATATTAATATTTCCAATATTAATATTTTGAGATGTTCCTCGAGCTTTTACTGCGACATCAGCCTCAGTGCAGGGTGAGGCAGGAGAGGTGGAAGCAGCTCACATCTGGCAGCAGCAGCAGCCAGAATTCTCTGTGTTACGAGGCCTTTTGAAAGCTTTCTAACCAATAGCAAATTGCTAAGAGCTTACAGACATCTGCATAAACCAATCATTGAAACTCCACCTGTACCTTACATCCAAAAACAGGCGCTTGTTTCATATTTATTATTTCTCAGGAACTTTTTATACTCTTCTATAAACAAAGCACAGAGCCTCATTATTAAACTTTTCTATTACCTTGCTTAACGTGTTTTTCTACTTGCTAGGGAAATGGGTTTGTAGAGGATTCCCAAAGCCTGACAGGAGGCTCACACGGTCTTGTGCATCCGTGTGCAAACCTTGAGATAGGAAATGCTGACTGAGAAATGCCATGGGATAGGACAGACGTCGTTGAGAGAGAAATGGAACTGGAAATTTTCAAAAGATGGCCTTGCAAATAGACCAGATACTTTAGAGAAATAGAACTATGAAAGGTGCACCGTAGTAGGACCCACGAGGGGTAATTTTAGATATTGGCTTTAAGGCATTAACAGCACTGTGTGGCAAAAGCTGATAGGCCAGGAAACGCTTATAATGGATTGTAATTAAGAAATAATTTAGCTTCTGATTATGATGGTGTGAATTATAACACCTGTATTGTCTCACCCTTCACATGAGACTGAAAATGGAATAAGAGTTTTTAGAACACCTCTCAGCTGCCCCATCTGCGGGTCAGAAAAAGGGATAATCCAACATAGGGTATCCTGTACCAGAAATGCTGTGCAGGTGCCAGGGCAGGGGAATTAAGAGTCTCAGCACAACTCCTCAAACTTTTCATTCTCTCCAACTGCAAAGAACAGAGCTCAGCGCCGTGATGAAAAGTTCTTGAACATAAATTACCATCATTTTTCTGTTACATAACATGATTTATCCAAAGCATGCACTGCACTCATTCCGGTCTCCACTGAAGTCAATAGAATTATAAGTGTTCGGCACCTCTGAAAAACCAGGACATGCTTATTCATGGGTATAATTTATGGTACCCAAATTAGAATATTCTGTCCTTAAGTTCCCAGTGCAGAGCATCTCCTGCATGGACATTAGTGGAGCAACACTGAAATTTACCCCCAGATCTTCAGTGGAATGCCCAGGAGTGCTCACACTTCAAACAAGCACCATAAACACCCCAACTCTGACTCGGGAGGTCTCTTCTGCCCATCCACAGGGTCAGACTGGCTCCAGCCAACATCTCCTTCTCTACGTGAGCCCTGACACCCCTGAGGTGTCAGAAAGGAGTAACTGCCAGAGATGCTCAAGTACAGTTCAAGGTGTGCATGAGGAGCAGCCTGGCAAGGACATGAGCAAAGCCAAAGCGGAGAGCCAATGCGCAGGGAATCCACGGCACTGGGAGCTCTGCTCACCCTCATGCCCATTTCCTCGAGGCAGTACTACCCACCAGTCCCTCTCTGTGTGCCTTTTGGGCAGAGCCTCCCTTCCCTGCTGGCTGTGCCTCCAGCCATTCCTGCAGGAATTCCTTCACAGCTTTGGCTGAGCGGGGCTGGCAGTGAAAACCCAGGCACGGATTTCGTGTTTCTGCAGAGCACAGCAAACACGGAAACCAAACCACAGCTCAGCCTTGCTCAGAGCCCCTGGGGTGTGTCCCGAGGCCCTCAGCGGAGGTGACTGCTCATCTCGAGCTTCCCTGCAGTGATGAACCACCAGGGCTGTGAAGAGCCAGCCCTGGGTTATCTCGGGATGCTGAGGGCTTTGGGATTGCCACACAACCCAGCCATCCCAAACCTACATCCCACCCCGGCCATCCCAGCGCAGCAGAGAGGCTGCTGTGGCCGTGCCCCTCACCGGTGAGACACAGGGGCAGAGGCTGCAGTCTGTTCTTCGCTTCTGTGCAGCCTCCCCCTGCTCACACCCACAGCTCCCTGCGCTCCTTCCTCCCAGGGAAGCTCCTGAGTGCTGGAACAGTCCCATTGATGAGCAAAGAATGGAAAGTTCTGGTACTTTTCCATAACAGCCAGGGTCAAAACTGAACCCCCTTTTCCTTGTTTGGAAAGCCCTGCTGGGGTGTGGGTGCCTTGCCACGAACAGCAAGCGCAGCACAGAGCAAAGCCCCGGCCAGAGCTGAGGAACCTCCAGCTGCCCCAGCCCCAAATCCTCGCCCCTCTGAGCCAGGGAGTCTCACACGGGCACGAGAAGAGCTGCGCATGAAACAGCAGCGGGGTGGTGATGCAGTTCGTTACGCACACACAAACACACACTCACACTTTGATCAGAAGGCATGAACTAAAACTACGTTTATTTAAAAGTCTGACTCCATTTATAGTATTTCTACAAAGGCCAGGGACTGGGGGAGAAGGTTGACACCTCTCCCCATCCCATTGGCCAAGACAACTGTCCATATCTCTAAAATAAAGAATGTAAACTATCTTGAAACTACAATAACATTGGCTGTGTTTACAGATCAGAGCGTGAGAAAGAACCCAAAACATGAAACTCTGAAACAGAAAAGAAGGCTGAAAAAATCAGGGTGACAGGGTAGCTGGTGGCTGTGCCTTGGTGACACTGAAAACACCCTAAAGGTCTTTTCCAGCCTCAGCCATTCTGTGAGGGGGCAGATTCAAGCCTCACTTCCAGGAAGCAGTTTCGAGAGCGTGACCCTGACAAAGCCAACCAAACCTTTCCCCCAGTTCCCACGTCCTGCTGCTCATCAGGGAAAGTCTGAGGGATGCAGCCCAGTAACTCGGGATAGCATTGGTGATTCTTCCCTTAAATGTGAAAAAATGAAATCCGCTGAACACCAAAATTACTGACTTGCCACAAGATTAGGGGCCTCAACTTATACTTCAGGTACAGGTACGTCCAGAGTCCCTCACACCCTACATAATACAACATTTCTGTTGCCTTCCTGCTGCTCAGGCTGGGGGTAGGCGAGGCCAGCAGAGCATTTGAGGGAGGACAGGTAGGTCCTGTCCCTTCCCAGCTCTGGCGCCCCGAGTACAACGATCTGTTTATGGAGCCCAGCACGCACGTGGGTGTTCTAACTTTAAAAAACACCTAATATTAGGCATCATGTGCTGCAGAGTAAACTTTTCACAGGGAAGATGTTTCTATAGTAACTGATGTTTTTCTAGCGACACATTTCACATCGGGGTTGCCACGGAAACGGAACTATAGCGATGTGTTCAGCAAATAAGTTGTCGATAGCTGTTCCCCCAGCCCCTGCACCCTGCCCTTGGGAACCTCGGGGTGAGCACAGAACCCTGTGGCTGCCTTGGGAGACTCCGATTTTTAGGGGAGGGTGGAATCCTCCCTGCCCAGGTGAGAGCATTTCCCTCACGCAGTTCCACACCTTTCAGAGCAGGGGGCTCAGTCCTGGGGCAGGTCAGAAATCCAGACAGCTCGGTACTGTGGAAAGGAGAATATCAGTGAAACACCTTCATCGGCAGGAGAAATCACCCTGCTGGAAACCCCGAGCACTGAAACCTCAGCGGGACCTCGGGGTGTTGCTGGGACGTGCCAGAGGGACGTCAGCTCATGCCAGGGAGAAGTCTGAATCTCCCTGGCTTCGAGCATATTTTTAGGCTGAACCATTCCCAGGGGTAACGTGCAGACTCCCACTCACCTCCAAGGAGAGTCTGCAAAAAGATCACAGCTCTAATCTGGCATTTACATAGTAGCTGGGATTTTAATTACTATTTGCTCAGCACCTCACCATTCATTCAGCAGCAGCCATTTGTACACCTTCAGCACTGGCACTGCTCCTGACCTTTGCTTTCCCTTCTTTCCCACCCTTCTGTTTCTCGCGTCTCCTCCCTGGTTTTCCCTCACAGCTCCCACCGCACCCAGCAGCAGACCTAACACTCCTCACACCAGCAGCCCTTGCAGGCTGCTCCCTGCCGTGCCTTCTCTTGGGAAGAGCCTTTGCTCCCCCAGGCAGCTTTTGGCATCTCACTGTCGGCTCCAGCACCAGAAACCCAAACCCCCCATCCAGAGATGCCACCTGAAGCGGAAGAAGCTGTAACTGACTCTTCAGTCGGCCCCAAATTTCTCAGCGCACCTCCAGCGTCTCACAGCTCTGTCCTGCCCCAGGAGTGTCCCTCAGACAGAATGCGGTCAGACAGCTGGGAGCATTTCACACGGGAGGCAAAGGAACAACGTGCTTAAGCGCCATTATGTTCAGGTTCCGAGTCAAAACCAGCTCCCAGAAAAGACAAAACCCCCCCGATGCTGAGACCTGAAGAGAGGGTGGCTGAAATCCCCCCGCGCCTTTACCTGGGGCCGCGGCCAGGCTCAGGGGCAGCTGCTCAGGCACTGCTCAATTCCTGATTCCAGGAGAGCTCCCAGGGCTGGGTCACGCTCCCAGCATGGTCCCTGTGCTCAGGGTGGTGAGATGCAGGGCTTGGGGCTGCCACAGGGCAACTGCACTTATTCCAGGGGAAAAATCAGTGTCAGTGCCTTGGAGAGGTGCAGTGCAGGTGTCTCGAATCATTTCTGCCCCATTCTTTAGAGATCTCTACATGAAAATATCCTTTTGAGGTATGTGATAAAATCTGGGGTTTCAAGCTCGTCCTCCAACCTGCGGCAGCACTGGCTGGAGTATTTAAAATTATTTCATATTTCTGTAACTATGCAGTGGAATAACGCTGAATATGACACCCTCCCTCTTTCACACTCTGCCCCCTCCTACCTGCTACCAACAGAAGGAGCAGCAACACAGCTCCTGGTGCCTCGTTCTGAGGTGTTACAACAAGACAGTCCAGATTCAAATGTCTTGGAGGAATAATTTCCAGGAGCAGAGTGATAGCGTCGTTGTTCCCACTAAAGACTCAAGAGAGTAACCTGAAACAAATAAATAAAATTTACCTGGGCTAGCCCATAACTGGAATTTTGAAGGAGCCATGTACCAGGCATGATGGTAAGGAAATATCTGAGCTTTGAAAAATACCACCAGAATTGCAAAATAGCATTGTGTGGGCCTGGGCACCAATTGGAGAGTGACCTTAAAACTCCTCTGCTGACAGATTGTGAGTTACAGTGCATTTTACTAATTAATTTATACAGGTCCTGCTCACCCTGGCCTCTGTTTGCTAGCAAAGCCTGAGGCTGGAATCTGCTCAAGCCAGGAGTTGCTTGCACATGCCCAGGAAATGCTAAATATAAACTGGACACAATGCAGACAAATCAACTTTTTAGGTCAAGGTCCAAATCTTCCTTTGCACCTAAAAAGCACCAAGGGGACAGTGAACACCTGTCCCAGGTACAAGTCCTGGAGCCCTGCTGCAGCTCAAAGAGCAGCTCAGAAGGGAAGTCTCACCAATCCAAAACTGCCTAAATCTACAGCACTTAGGAACCAATTAATATTCTCTCTAGTAAAGACAGAAAATAAGTCTCACTGGAATTAATTAACTCTTACGTCATCATATTGCCCCCTAGTTCTAAATCTCTCTTTTTATCACTGTTTTAAAGGCAGATTTCCAAGGGCACTGCCTCTTGATGAAGATCATTTCCTACATGTCCTTCAAACACTTCAGATTATTTAATGGGTAGAGGAACAATCTGTAAATCAGGAATTGCAATGGAGTCACTTCACTATAATCTTTTTACTGAGTGATCAGATTTTGGGTCACGAGAGCCAAGAAGAAATGAAATACAAGACCA
>WBMY01009722.1:75028-92865 GCA_013397315.1 Donacobius atricapilla | reverse complement strand
AGGCAAACAAAAAGATGTAGAAAAAAGGTGTAAGAAATTTCCACTGCAAGAAAACAGAAAAATAACTCTCACCCCTTGCACAGACCCCCCAAACTCGCCCTGTCTGCGCTCACAGAAAACCCCCAGGTCCAGCCCAGCCACCAGGGCTCTGCGATCATCCCAGCCTTTGAGAGCTCCTGCAGGCTGGTGGAGGGGCTGGTGTTGAACCGTGTGTCCAGAAGCTGCAGTGCCTGAGCTGCCGCTGCTCATTAATTCAGGGAAATGAGATGGGGTCATTAGAGCTCTCCTTAACTAGGCAACAATCAGGGCTCTACAGAATTCATTTAAAAGCACAGAAGGTGCCCTTAGGGAAAGGGGGGTTTGGTACTGGGTAGGATCATTCCCCTGAGCAAACAGAAGCTGTAATGAACACAGAAAAAAGAAAAAAAAATAAAAATCCAGTTTCTCAAAGGCCCAGAAATGCTTCAGAAGGGGCCCCTTCGCCGCACCTCACTGCAGCTGCTGCTCACCAGTGGCCAGAAGCAATTCCTGAGACAAAATTAGCTTTTCCAAATGGCAAAACCAGGAGATGGCAAAATGTGACCTATTCCCAGGCTCATACACTAACAAAACCTCCTGTAAGCATTTTTTTTTTTAAACTGTTATTAGGAAAACTTCAAGCACACAGGCCAGAAAAGAGTTACATTCTTAATACGGCTGGAAACTGCTGGCCTGAACTCTGATCACACAAACAGAATAATAAAGCAGGTGACATTTCCTATTAGCAATCTCCACTGGTTATGCCTGCAACTCTTGAGAAGCAAACTAGTAAAAAAAAATAACAAGCCCATTTTGTTAAGATGGTGAATAAATTGGATGCTTGTTAAGCCCTGATTGCTTCTTAAATATTTGGCTAGATGTGAATTTCTTGAGAGAAGGAGGTTTAAAGCCTTTTCAGCCTGATCCTGTGGGACCTGAATACAAAGCCCATCCTGTAAAACACCCTCCTGCTTGTGTGAAGTCTCGAAAAATCAGCTTCATTGCTGAAATTGGACTGAACCCACTGTGCCACTGGGCCTAGAATCCAAATATGAAATGTTCATTCAGAGTTGGGCTTCTCAAATTGCTCTGGACACTCCNCTGCACATGCCCAGGAAATGCTAAATATAAACTGGACAAAATGCAGACAAATCAACTTTTTAGGTCAAGGTCCAAATCTTCCTTTGCACCTAAAAAGCACCAAGGGGACAGTGAACACCTGTCCCAGGTACATGTCCTGGAGCCCTGCTGCAGCTCAAAGAGCAGCTCAGAAGGGAAGTCTCACCAATCCAAAACTGCCTAAATCTACAGCACTTAGGAACCAATTAATATTCTCTCTAGTAAAGACAGAAAATAAGTCTCACTGGAATTAATTAACTCTTACGTCATCATATTGCCCCCTAGTTCTAAATCTCCCTTTTTATCACTGTTTTAAAGGCAGATTTCCAAGGGCACTGCCTCTTGATGAAGATCATTTCCTACATGTCCTTCAAACACTTCAGATTATTTAATGGGTAGAGGAACAATCTGTAAATCAGGAATTGCAATGGAGTCACTTCACTATAATCTTTTTACTGAGTGATCAGATTTTGGGTCACGAGAGCCAAGAAGAAATGAAATACAAGACCAGAAAGGGTCCACACTAACAGACTTCTCACATTCCAGCATCATCCAACATTTCCTAGCAAGCTCAGTTATTTAATTCAGTCCTAAACTGAAACTACAAAAATCCCACAAAAATAAAAACTCCCTGGGATTACAACTAGGGCCAGTTTACCTCCTCCTTTCCAGCTGTGCCTCAAAAGGAGCAAAGCCCAAACTCGCTGCCCCAAACTGGGAGGAGAGCAGCACAACCACTGTGAAATGCACATTCGCGTTTGAATCACACTGTGCCGGAGCGTTGGCTTTTCCAAGGGTTATTTTCTTGGCATTCAAGGTCTTGCTGATGAATAACAGCAGTAAAGGTGAGCCACAAGATCTGGGTGAATGTTTGAGTGTGCAAAGCACTGAGTGTGCTGGAGCATCTCCCAGCAGAGACCTTTTGGCTGCTGAAGTTTAATCACCGAGGACCAGAGCTGAACTCTCCAACCAGAAAGATCCCAAGGGCTGCACAGTCACGTGTCCCTTTAGGTCTCCCTCAGTAATTCAGCTCTCGGGGTTTAAAATCGCAGTTTTATTCAGTTACAGGGTTTAAAAATCCACATTCAGCCCCTTGGGATCCAATATTCCACCCACAGATTTCAGCTGCTCTCTCCTGCAGTTGCCACAGGTGAAGGTGTCAGACAGGTCCCGTGTCCATGTTTCTTTTGAGGACAGGCTGGGCCTATTCTTAGATCTCTTTATTCCAAACGCGTGAAAATTCCTCTTAACCTCCACCCCAACCAGGCTCCACCTTCCCCTCCCCGATCCAGCCTGTGCTGCCATTCCCAGGTGCCGGAGAAGATGAAAATTTACCAGGAAAATCTTACAGATATGAATGCTTAGAAGAAGGTTCACTAGAAAGGAAAGCAAGTTTTGATTTAGAAAAATAAAAAAAATGTTAGGGATTGCTGAGTTAGTGGTTACCGGACAGAGGTTAAGATGAGTTGGAAGGTAGTTTTATGGCTGGAGCAAAGGATATGTTGACCACAAACAAAAAGATGTTTTTACCAAGTAAAGNGCAATTCCTGAGACAAAATTAGCTTTTCCAAATGGCAAAACCAGGAGATGGCAAAATGTGACCTATTCCCAGGCTCATACACTAACAAAACCTCCTGTAAGCATTTTTTTTTTTAAACTGTTATTAGGAAAACTTCAAGCACACAGGCCAGAAAAGAGTTACATTCTTAATACGGCTGGAAACTGCTGGCCTGAACTCTGATCACACAAACAGAATAATAAAGCAGGTGACATTTCCTATTAGCAATCTCCACTGGTTATGCCTGCAACTCTTGAGAAGCAAACTAGTAAAAAAAAATAACAAGCCCATTTTGTTAAGATGGTGAATAAATTGGATGCTTGTTAAGCCCTGATTGCTTCTTAAATATTTGGCTAGATGTGACTTTCTTGAGAGAAGGAGGTTTAAAGCCTTTTCAGCCTGATCCTGTGGGACCTGAATACAAAGCCCATCCTGTAAAACACCCTCCTGCTTGTGTGAAGTCTCGAAAAATCAGCTTCATTGCTGAAATTGGACTGAACCCACTGTGCCACTGGGCCTAGAATCCAAATATGAAATGTTCATTCAGAGTTGGGCTTCTCAAATTGCTCTGGACACTCCACCCCCCCACACTTTTATTTTTTAGTTCCAGTAAATTCCATGGCTTTGTTGCCTGCACCCAGATGATCCCAGTGATCAGAGGCCTTGGATCTCCAGGTGGATTCGCCCTCCCAGCCTGCAGGTGTGAGCTCCTGCATGGCTTTTGTTCCAGGAAAATGGAACATGGATTATCCCAAGCTCTGCCACTGCCTTTTTCCATGGCCATTTTGCCCCAGCAGGCGCAGGACCTTTGGAAACCCCTCGGGGTGGTCGAGGTTCAGGATGTGAACATAGAGGGGAAAACAAAGCACTGATGAAAGACAGTTTTACTCTCTCGCAAAGAGAAAACCAGACAAGCGAACTCCAAGAGGCCACCCACCATCCCACTTGCCAGGAGCTGCTCTGGCGCCAGGAATGTCCCTGCCAACTTCCCCGTTTCTCCTCTGGGAGTGTCTGCAGCAGAGGGGTGCGTGCTCCTGCAAGCCAAGGAGGCTCCAAAGGGTCTCAGGCCCCTAAACCCAGCCACAACTGTGCTGTCGCCATCACAAGAGCTATAAATAAATCTGAAATCACCAAAACTCTCGTGTCAGTATAATTCCAAATAAGCTTGGACAGAGAAGACCAGCCTCTCTGGGGTTGCACGCTTGGTTCTAATAGCATTGACTGCCTGGTAACAAGATGAAGAGCTCTCATAAAAAGAGACAAGCAGCAAGAAATTGTGTTATGTACTAATGCCCCCGTACTGACAGCACTTATCTGCAGGACGGAGGTCTGCACGGAGAAAGGGAGCTAAAAGCTCTGTTATCATCAGCAACGGCTCTGCCCTCCGCGCCAGCGGGATTCGTGGAGGGTTTGTGCCTCCCCCGGAGCCAGGAGCAGCATCAGCTCCCCTGGAGCCAGGTCCCAGCTGCAGAACTGCTGCTGTGCCTGGGCCGCGTCTTTGCACGGGGACAAACACGGGGCTTTGCCAGGAAACCTCCCGGTGCAGCTTTTCTGCAGCGCAGCCTCGCAGCCGCACGCCCCAGCCCTGCCCATGCGGCAGCTGCACCAGTGCAGCCCTTCCTTTGCTGCAGCAGCACCGGTGCAGCCCTTCCTCTGGTGCAGCAGCTGCACCGGTGCAGCCCTTCCTCTGGTGCAGCAGCTGCACCGGTGCAGCCCTTCCTTTGCTGCTGCAGCACCGGTGCAGCCCCTCCCCATGCAGCAGCAGCACCAGTGCAGCCCTTCCTTTGCTGCAGCAGCAGCCCTGCCGAGCTGCCTCTGTCCTGGGGGACCAAGGCTGTGACAGGGAGGGAGTTTGGCAGCACAGGAGAGAGCAGCAGCTCGGACGGGAATGTCAAACGCCCCTCATTGCACTGGGGCGTCCTTCTCACTTCATCTCCCAGCCTCTCCAGCAGTTGGTGATTCAGTCTCTTCTTACGTGAGGAATTGAAAATTGATGGCTGAAGGTGTTTCCATTCCATGGAGTCCCAGGTTCGGCCTGAATTTTAAGTGTTAGTGGAGTTTAAAGAAATAAAAAATAAAATAAAATAACAGGGAAGTGAGACCAACGCAGAGAAAAGCAGCCCTGGGAGTTTTTCTGGGAGAGAGCAGCAGCAAGGAGGCAGGAAGAGCACTTATCCCCACACACAAGATATTCCTTACAGGTGTTCAATAACCAGGGTTAAATACTCCTGCACGGCTACAGGTGTGACCAAAAAATGCAGGAGTAAAATGCTGATTTTCACAGAGAAATCAACAAATATTCTTCTGAAAAACAGAACAACTTTAAGCCCTTTTCAAAGGGAGCATCTTTAACGAGCCCCCAAATAATCTGAGGACTCTTGAGCCAGCACGTGGCACAGCCCTGCTGCTGCGAGTTCCTGGAGCAATATCCTGCTCTCTTCCAGAATTTGGCTTTGGAAGTTGCCTCAAAGGTCTAAAGAAAAATCTAAGAGGCTGCTATTACAAAAATACCTTTTCAAATTCCTGCTTTAATCAGCTGAATTTTGCCGATTTGGGTCGCCCTGGATCCTCTCAGACACGGTGCCCCATCCCTGCCATGGGGACAGGGAGCTGCAGGGACACGCCTGGCAGCCCATCAGAGCAGCAATAGAACATTCTTGCTCCTTTTTCTCCCACAAATCCCCGTCTGAGGAGCAGTTCAACTGTGGCTCCCACCACTAACCCATCTAACTTCCTTAAACAAGAAGATACGTGGTAAAAAAGGAAGAGGGAAGAAAGAAACCAGTGAAGTTTTACAGTTTAGAAAGCTTAACTAAAATAAAGCAACCCCTTTTGGAGAAGCACTAGATAAACATGCAGCCCTTTTGTATAATCTGTTGTTTGACAGCATTCTTCAACTAAGTAAGATCAGTAAAAGCAACACTAAAATTAAAGAGCAAATATATGGGGCTGAAGTAGATTTCGTGACAACACCAGGGAAGAAAAACTGAAGATGTTGGTCAGAATGACAAGGTTTTGTTTGAGAACACATGTACTGCTTTGTAGCTGGGAGAAGAAAAATTGATTTTCCAGACACTGCTATAAAACACGCCAAGAACCCGGGGCAAAGCAGAGAAAACACCAGCTGCAGCTGGCTAAGAAAACATCCCCAGTTTTCCACGTGTGCCCATGTACGGCAGGAAGAAACGACCCCGCACTTGACTTTGCTCACAGGTCAAAGGACAAGGAACACGAATAAAAAGCAGAATGTTGGAGTCCAGGGCAGGTGGGAAACCCCTCAAGCTGCCCTGGGGGGTCTGAAACCCCGGCAGAGACCCCAGAAAAGCAGAGTCTTTGACCTTAGTCCATGGGAAAAAGTTCCAACACTTACAGATGAGTTAAGAAATAATAAAGATTTAAAATAGAGTTAGTTTAGTTTGTCACAGGGTGAAAAATTGTAGTTTTGGGTTTTTAGTATGGAAGTAGATTGAGGCAAGATGGAGAATTTGGGGCGGTGTCTCATGTTCTTCTTCTTCTTCGTCATCTACTCCATCTCCTGCTGTGACGGTGGCACAGAGACATTGGTAGGATGGAATCGAGGTAGAAATTACGTGTTTAGAATAGGTGACAGTAATTGGCACAAACCCATAAATATAGTATGTTCTTAGAGTTAATTTGATTAGAAATCTTTAAAACGACCTTGTGGCCGTGCCTCCATGTTCTTGCAGCAAAGTTTCTCCCACAGCACAGACACTCCTGTAAGACCTTGAGATGAGAAACTGAATAAACATCTCTGAAGACCGAGCTGCAGGATCTGTCTCATCTTTCAACCCTGGTACGGGACTCTGAGAGACAGAACACCCCATTTAGGGGGAATGTCGGGGTGAAAAACCCCCACAGCAGAATTAAGGATCAGAAGCCCTGGGCATGGAGAATTATCATCAGGAAGGAGCTGAAGAGCAGCCTGGGAGCAGCATCCCATGCCTTGCCTAGTCCTGGGCAGTGAATCCAGTGTGAGCCCTGGGAGCCCAGCAGGGATGGGATGGATTGTGATAAAGAGGGGAAGGAAAACTCCTCCTGCATGGAAACCCCATCCTGGCCAGCGAGGCTGACTCGTAACTGCAGACAGAAAATATGCTTCAAGGCCTTAAGTTCACAAATACAAGAAAAAATTATGAGAAAACACAATTAACTGCTTTTTTTCAATAAGGTTGAATAATTGCTTTATCCTTTCTTTGCTGTTTTTCATACAGTTTAAAAGCTGCAAAGAGAGTAAGGCTGAAAAGACCTGGGAAAACCGCAACTCACCTCAGTACGGCCCAAACATTGTGGTATTTCCCAGCCTGGGGGTTATTTTTGTCTGGATTTTCCAACCCTGGTATGACATCATGCCTTGAAGAGGTAAAAGACCTGGGGATGAAGAATGTCCTGTGTATTTTCATCAGCCCACAGCCACCAATAGTGTCAGTGTAAACCAGCCAGGCACCCGTGAGGTGAGGATTTCCAACGCACCTAATTAATGCAGGAGTATAAATTCCAGCTCAGAAGTGACTTTGTTACACACAGTCAGGATTGTGGAGGTATCAGACCCTGGGAGATGCAGACAGACACATGCTGGAATTTTCTAAGGTACCTACAATTCCATCATCTACAAAATTACATCAAGTAATTACCCTGATGGCGAGAGGAAAGCTGACTGGAGCTGCTTTCAAATCTGGCCAAATCTGGCTTTCAGAATGGCTGGTAAAGTATCCTTAATTCTGATGCTGGCCAAAAATGTGGCACATAATTTAACATTGATTTCATCATCTTTATTAAAGTGCACACCCATTTCAGGAAAAGCCGCGGGAACCAAAGTGATGTGGAGAAAGGCTTGATGAAGACCTCGGCAGTGAGGGAGAGGAAGGCTCAGTGAGAGCGGCACAGGCTGGAGGGAGGCGCAGCAGGAATTTGCACGTGGACATGCATCACCATGGCTCGGGCTCCTCTCTCCCAGTGCCCCCTCAGATTGCCCCTCAGGGGAATGTGCACTCACAGACCTCGGCTCCTGAACTCAGCCCGCATCAATAATTCAGCTGGCATGACGACAGGATTAGCCCAATTAATAATTCACAGGTGCCTATAAAAATACTGGGAACATTTCACCAGTAGCTCTGACGTGCCCGGCCCTGCCACGGGTGACGCTCCCGCCTGACTCCCAGCATGGAAACAGCTCCTGCCTCCCGGATCCCAGAGTGAACACCTGCAGCTTGTTCTCTTCCCCGGGGAGCCCTCGATGCCTTTCAATACCCCGGGTTCCTATTCATTAGAAAAAGGTGGGGGATAGAAAAGGTTTTCTATTCATTATTAATCCTTTCAGGATGGTTTCTCAAGCTAAGAGCTCCCCAGTTTTCCAGTTCTCACAGCCTGAGAGCAGTGAGCAGCTCAGGGCAGGAAAGTCCTGGGCACAGCCACTTCCCTTACATCAAGCGCCTGGGCTCCTTCTTTTTCATACAAGGGATCCCAAGCAAAAAGCAAAGAGAGAGGAGGGAAATTTGGCTTCTGCCACGTGGAACGTGTTCAGCACAACCCCCTGCAGCCAGGGCTTTCCCTGGCACTCACCTGTGTCCTCTGGAGCCGTGCCTGGACGCGGGCCACAGAAACGTGCTATGCTCATCTCAGGTGAGATGTGAATATAGCACACCGAACCACTTCTGGCGGGATCATTTAACAGCAGTGTCAAATAGGAGCTGGTCAATGAAGTGTCTCAACTGCTGCACCAATGTGTGATAACGGAAAAGAGGCTAAATCATTTTTGCCACATGCTACCAGGATAACAAATGTGCTGTTTATTGGCTGAGTATTCATGAGCCCCCCACAAAACCAGACAGCAGACGCTCCAGAACATGAGCCTGACCTGCTCTGGGTCAGGCAAATACTCGACAAAAAGTCCTTCATTTATTTATTTGCAATTTTTTTCACCAGTGCATGATCAGAACAAGACACAACATTTATTTATTGGGCATCAGTTTACTCCCGGTGACTGAAATCCAGGTGCCTGTCACAGATCCTTCCCCCTAAAGGCAGTTTGTCCCTGGGGCCTGTGATTGAGGACTTGGATCTTCCCCAGATCCCAGCAGGAGCTCCAGTCCAACACCAGTCACCCCCTGAGACCCGTGGGTCCCCAGAATGGATCCCCAGGAATGGATCCCCAGGAATGGATCCCCAGGGACGAATCTGCAGGGGTGAATCCCCAGGACAGATCCCCAGGGGTGAATCCCCGGGATGGATCCCCCGGGATGGATCCCCAGGGATGAATCTCCAGGGGTGAATCCCCAGGGATGGATCCCCAGGGTGGATCCCCAGGGGTGGATCCCCAGGGGTGAATCCCCAGGATTGATCCCCAGGGGTGAATCCCCAGGATTGATCCCCAGGGGTGGATCCCCAGGGGTGGATCCCAGGTGTACAAATCACTCCGGTCCCGTTGCTCCTGCTGGCTGTCCCCGGCCGAGGCCAGGGGGGCTCCGGCAGAGCAGCAAAGCCTCTGCAGCTGGGCCAGGGCTGCTCTGGGACACGCTGGGGCTGAGCCGTGGATGCAGGAACATTTCCCAGGTGCAGCCCCTCAGGTGCGCTTCCCGCACCCTGCCCCTGAGCGCAGCGGTGTTCACACAGCGCAGGCTTGCTGTTCTACACTACTGATGCTGGCAGGCTGTAAATAGGATAAAACAGAACCGGCGGAAAGATTCCTGGGAGCCCACTTAAAAATCCAGACCACGTTTGTTTTGTTTTCAGTTTACACCCCTAAATAAACAAAGAATCGCGGAATGTGCGTAATCTGCAGCGGTGCCTAAACCAGCCTTCTTCATTTGCATCTTTTCCTTTCAACTTCTGAGGCACCTTTTTATCAAGGAGGAAAAAAAAAAAAAAATCAATGTCACTTTCATTCTCCTTAAGCCCATTTTTGTACTTTTCCGTGACAAATTCTTCTTTTAATTTGGAATCTGGGAAAGATACCGAAAAAGCTTTCTTTCTAAAGGCTGAAACCTCATTGTCAAAGTGAAATGAAATCATCCAGTTCTGCAAATCTCGAGTTTTTTGTAAGTCTAAACCTCTGAAGAAACAGTGGTGGAGCTGCTGCAGAGCCAGTGCAGCAGGCAGTGATGGTAACGAGCCTGCCAGTGACAGGAGCAAGCAGAGATAATTCAGCACACATCTCTCTTTATTCTTGCTGTTTGAAACGGCCTGGTCTCTATAGCAGCATCCCTATGGCTAAATATTGCCTTTGTTTCCTTTCCTTCCAGAGGTAAATTTACTTTTCTCTCTTCAGACAGCAACTCTCACCCTCGACTCTGCCTCTCCTGCAGGCCAAATTCACCCTGCAGTGAACAGCTCACAGGAAGTTTAGACAGGAAAATATTGGGTTAAGAAAAATTAAAGCAAATCTAAATCTGTTGTTTTTATTGCTGTCTTCAACCAGAAAGTGTTACAGGCCAAAGAAAATCAAAATCTGTGGGTCAGTAGGGCCAGAATCAGCCCCAGCTGCTCTGGACTTGGGCAGAATGTGGTCCAGCATTCGTCCCTCTAGGCGTGTTTGTAACTTACCTGCCTTAGCCCTAAGCTGGAAGGCAACATCCTGCAGAATTTGTGCCCTTTTGGCATTGTACAGCACTGCCTGAGCTCCTCCTGCCCCCAGAAATCACATTTCCAGAGCAGCTCTGGTGCTCAGGCTGGGACTGGCGAGTCTGGAACCCCGAGAAGGTCCCGAGAGGGGCAAAGATCCCGGGAGTGCTGCCTCAGGACCAGCTCTGCCCACGGGGAGCACCCAGTGCTGCTGAGGGCCGCGGAATTGTGCTTTCCCAGCCTCTCTGGGACAGCAGGACCAGGGACACCCCTGGAGCTGCTTGGCCATGGATTCTCTCGGCTCCAGACTCCAGGTGGTGCTTCCTGTCTCCTCCTCGCCCCATGGATCATCCCTCTGGCGTCCTGCCACCTTTGTCATCACTGATTATCGTTTCAGCTTGATGAAAAACTTGTTCTGAGTCACGGCAGGGAGGAACGGTATCATTCATTTCATTTATCCCTGCCAACCTCCGGGCTCAGGGTGCAGGGAGAAAGGGTTCAGAGACAGAGACAAACAGATCTCCCCTGCTGGAAACTTCAGGTGCGCCAGGACGCCTGCATTTTATTATGTAAAAAATGTAAACAATGAGAAGATCCTACATTCAAGAGGAGTGCAGGTAACTCTGGGATGGATGTGATGGGTCTGTCGAAATAAGCTTTATTTACTGGAAGGGATTTTCAGGAGGGATTAGGAATTGGTTAAAAATGCAATAAACTGCTCAGGGCAGCACACTGGGAAGCTGGGCTGGAGGAGAGCAGTAAGAAATCTGCCACAGGAGCACGCACAGGGAGTCCAACACGGTTTCCTCTGGAATATCAGCAGGAGCTGGAACTATCCAGGCAGCGCAGAAAAAATTGGGAAGCTTTTCCTGCCCAAAATAGCAAGAATTAGCGTTTGTGGTAGAATGCAGCAAGATTTCAGCATCACTGGAGGGTTCATCTCAAAGCCTGGGAGCAACAGAGCAGGGGGAATGGGCTGAGGGGTGGGCAGGTGGGACTGGGAGATGGACAAGGAGGGACTTCTGCTCCTAGGGCTGCAACTCCCCATGCAGACAGAACCATCGCATTAAGGAATAACTGCGGCTCGCAGCAGGACGCAGAAGCATTTTCCAGGAACTAGAAAAGTTATCCATTGACTCAGAACGAAGTCATACTCTGAGTGCAGCAAGTAATTATTGCTGCCCACAACGCAGCGTCAGGGAAGTTTTTAACAAGTCATTATGCGGCGGCTTTCAGAGGGAGCTAATTGGATGTCCCCAGGTCAGTGCCGAAGTGCTTCTACTTCCAGCTAGAGAGGAGAAGAGCAGCTGTAATTTCTGTAATTAAAACTGAATGGCTGCGTGCTCAACAACCCCCCCGAGAGAGCCCAGGGCAGCGCAGCCCGGCGAGCCCTGCCAGGGCACGGCTGGGGCTGAGCTGCGAGGGCAGGGCAGGGTGTCAGCATCGCCTTCAGCCCGGCCCGCTCAGCCCTGGAGCACCGCGCCTCTGCCCCTGCCCTGTCCCTGTCTGTGTCCCTGTCTGTGTCCCTGTCCCTGTCCCTGTCCTGTCCCTGTCCCATCCCTGTCTTCTCCTTCTCCTTCTCCTTCTCCTTCTCCTTCTCCTTCTCCTTCTCCTTCTCCTTCTCCTTCTCCTCCTCCCTCTCCTGTCCCATCCCTGTCCCTCTCCGTGTCCCACCGAGCTCCCGGCACAGCCCCCCAGCCCCCCCAGACCTGGCCCAGCCAGTCCCTGCCGTGGCCCCGGGCAGGGCAGGAGGGGAAGGGGATCTTTGCTGGGCACAGGGAAGGGCTCAGGCTGCCAGGGCAGCCTTCTGCAGCCCCCTGGAACACTGATGGTTTGTTAATTACAGATCCCCGTTCACTGATGGTTTATTAATTACAAATTCCCGCTCACTGATGATTTATTAATTACCAGCTCCCCGTTAGCCAGAGCAGCCCCCACTGAGCCTGGAGCGCTGCAGACCCCCAGCTCAAACAGCCCTGGCTGCTCCCGGCCTCTGAGCACTGACAGGACCCAAATGCTGCCCTGCACTGCTTGTCTTCCTAGAAACACCGACAGGATTTACACCCGGGCCTGGAAGGGAGCTGCATCTGAGCAGCCCATCAGCTCTGGGTGTTCGGAGAGCCAGGGACACCCTGGAACTTGGTTCTCGTGTTTTCCTTGGCAGGTGAGCTTAAGGAAATGCCAGAGATGAGAAATAACAAACCTAAGCTTCCCTTTGCTGGAGATAATCAGCTCCAGCCTCATCTCCACCGTGTTCCAAAAGCGAGCAGCTCTAGAAAGGGACTCTTCAAATGCTGCTTGTCTCGCCAGAACTGTGTTAGCCCGTGGAATTCTTACAGAAATGCCAGTGCAGCCTGAGCTGATTTATTCCATTTCCTCTTGGTTCTGTCTGTGGTGGTGTAGAGAGAGGCTGGACAATGCTAACGTGACCGCTCCAATTTCCTCAGGTACCAGGGGCGGTAAAACCACAAACCAGGAGGAATGAGTCTGAAAAACAAACACAGACAGAATTCAGTACAAAACACCCCAAAGCACATCCATAAAAACAACTGCCTGAATTAATTATTAAAGTCATTTTATACGCTCTGCACTACAAATTGCAAAACTACCTAAGTGACTCCCGGACATCCCCAGCGAAGCGCTTCTGAAAATCCCACACTGCAATTAGGTTCTGTTCTGCATCTCCTGGACATGAAACACTCCCCACCAGGGGACAGTTAAGTCACTCACTGAAAGCCAGGAGATGGGATCGCTCCCCCACACGCTGTGCTGCTGCTCCAGTGCCCATTTTCCAATTAAACTGGTCCAGTTTATCTTCCTGTCTGACAGAGAAAGAGTAGCAGCCAAGAACTCATTAATATCTTTTTATCAGAGCACGGCTAAGAGAAGATTTGATCAGCAAAGCAATCAGACCTTGTTATAGCTATGACGTGGCATTGCAGAGATCATTTAAAGACTGAGAATATGGAGATTTTTCTTGTATTTGTATAAAATAAAACAAATCTTTACCTTTCATTGCCCTAGAATACCTGCAGATGCGGGGGAGCAGAGTGACCCTGAAGTGCATTTGTTCCTGCAGAGGAACCATCCATTTGTTAGTTATTTCAACAGACTCGTCAGGACAGCGCTGGTTTCTCCATTTTGTCAGAGAAACAACAGATGCTAACATTGCTCCTCAGTTCCCAGCAGCCATGAGATCCAACAGAGAGCTCCGTTGTTCGGTGCACCCCCCCAGCTCCCCTCCTTTGCCACATCAAACACAGAAGTGGCAAAAAGCACAGATTTATTGGGGTCATGCTGGAAAATGACTCCTCTTTGTTTGTTTTGTGGCAGCTCCAGGAGCCACAGCGGCGGAGCCCGTCCCCACTGCACAATCAGGATTCACAGTGAGGACAATCAGAATGCACAGGGCTAATTAAACCTCAGTTTGCTCAGAATCTGAGCCAAAAAAAGACCAAGCTGAAAGAACTGTGGTCATCTGCGATCGTCCCTTCTGTCCGACAGAGCAGCAGAAGCTCTGGGTGCCACAGGACCCACAGAGCAAGGGGGACCAAAGAGCCTCAGATCTGTGTGAGCCTTGCCCAGGAGGCAGCTGGGAGCCCTCACCAGCTCCCACCGATCCAGGGCACTCCTGACAGGAATTCCAATGGCAGAACAAGCCAAAAGTTGCCATGCCCGAGCTCCAAAGGTTTGCAAAGCTGCAGCCTGCTGCTAGGAGGGCTCAACCAAACAGGGAATGCCAAAAAAAAAATTTATTGTTAGATAAATCCATCAGCTTCAAAAGTTCAGTAAATGTGAAAGGCTAACCCACAGTAAACTGCCAGGGAAGAACCTGATCTTATTCTTATGATTTCTACAAGAAGCCTTCTCAGAGTAATATTTCATAAACTTAATAAGAAGGAAAAGAATCTTATTAAGCAGAAAGCTGGTCTACATTTTGTGGTAATTTTGCTGTAAGCAAGCCATACAGTTGAGCAGTAATTAGGGTAATAACTGCATTATGCAAGTCTTGCTTCTTGTATGTGTGGTTCCATTTCTGAGTTGTGAGACTCACACATAGGTTTAACATTGAATTTATTGATATTGATTTTATCACCTACAAGGAAGGCTGAACCTCTCCGTGAGATATCTTACCTGGCGTCCGCTGCATTTTCTTTTATCAACTGGTAATAGTTTCAGCAGTTATTGAATCATAATGAGATGAAATTGATAGTCTGGATTTAGCAAAATTTTCCAGCTACAGCTCAGGCACAGAAATGGGAAATTCCTCTGTTTGCTCTGCCCAGCCAGAGCTCAGGCACAGAAATGGGAAATTGCTCTGTGTTTGCTGTGCCCAGCCATAATTTGGGCACAGAAATGGGAAAATCCTGTGTTTGCTGTGCCCAGCCATAATTTGGGCACAGAAATGGGAAATTTTTCTGTGTTTGCTGTGCCCAGCCAGAGCTCAGGCACAGAAATGGGAAATTCCTCTGTGTTTGCTGTGTCCAGCCATGATTTGGGCACAGAAATAGGAAATTCCTCTGTTTGCTGTGCCCAGCCATGATTTGGGCACAGAAATGGGAAATTCCTCTGTGTTTGCTGTGCCCAGCCATGATTTGGGCACAGAAATGGGAAATTCCTCTGTGTTTGCTGTGCCCAGCCATAATTTGGGCACAGAAATGGGGAATTCCTGTGTTTGCTGCGCCCAGCCATAATTTGGGCACAGAAATGGGAAATTTTTCTGTGTTTGCTGTGCTCAGCCAGAGCTCAGGCACAGAAATGGGAAATTCCTCTGTGTTTGCTGTGCCCAGCCATGATTTGGGCACAGAAATGGGGAATTTATCTGTGTTTGCTGTGCCCAGCCATAATTTGGGCACAGAAATGGGGAATTCCTGTGCCAGGGCCCCCCAGACCTCCCCTGGGGTTTGGGGCTGTAACTGCAGCGAGGACTCTGCTCCACTCTGAGTTACCCACACCTCCCCGAGCCTGAGAGCTGCCCCCGGGCCCATTCCACCAGTTATTCTCCAGGTGATTCCCTTCCCAAAGGGAAGCTCTCCCGCAGTGAACCTGTGCAGATTTTTGCTGTTGAAAATGTTCTGCTTTGCAGGCACCACAAACAACAGAGGGAAATTCAGCCCAGGCTGAGCAGGAATTTCCCCAGTCCCCAGAGGAACTCAGATCTCTCTGTCCCATCTCCCCATGACCCATCCACTGCCTTATTTGCAGAAATAATGAGATATAAATCGTTTCAATTCTACTGCATCCCCCCAGCTTTTAGTAACAGCAATTACAGGAGTCATGCATGATGGCTTTTGCCTAGTAAATTTTTTTCCTTCATACTGTCAAAATCGTTTTAAAAGCTGCAACACAAAATATAGTTTCCTATGAATCAAAAGTATTATGACTAGGATAATTATTTCCCATCCACTGAATGTATCACCAGTATTAAAAATTGACTGAGCCAGAAAAAGAGATGTAATGGAAGTTGATCTCCTCTTACCTATATTTCTGAACAGAAATAAATGACTGAAAATTGAGTTCCAGGTGACATTTGGCAGTTTGAGTGATCTATCACCAGGGAACCAGTAGATTTAATTTGGAATTAAGGACCCTCTTGCCCCTGAAGTGTTTCAGAGCACAGGTTCTGTTCAGGCTCTAACCTGAGGCAGATGCAGTAATGAAGAATTTAGGAGCATTATCCCTTCTCACTCATAAAGCTGAACAATGCTGCTGCTGCTGAAGCACATGCTTGGGAAGGCATTTCTCAGATCCTTGCAAGGCTCTTGCAGTTCAGTAATCTGAAAAAAAAAAGTGATATGTTTTTGGAAGTCTGCCAGGGCCATGATAAATAATCCACTGGTCCTGATAGTTTCAATACAGCAGTTCCCTGAAACTCATTTCAGCCCAAGAACCTCCCCCTCCTGTAAACACTTTCCACTGCTCTTGTTGATACACGATATAAATTAGTTATTTAAACTCACTTGAAGGTCTGCATTTTACCAAACATTTTGGAATAGAAATACTTTTGAAGCTGGCTCCTGGTTATGTGGCACAGTTGCAATTGCATTCCTGGGCTGCAAAGGAACCCAAAGGGACAAGAATCACCTGCAGACAGAAATCCTGCTCTTCATCCTTTGCTGGGGAGTTAATCACGCACCCAGGTCAGGCAGGAGCTGTGCTGAGCACACAAATGTATGCATGCAGAGGTTCTCTCCTCGCTCACACAATCCCAGGATTTTCCAGGGCTGGGTGCAGTCTGGATTGGAGCAGAGGCTGCACAGCCAAGCACTCGAGATATCCCTGAGGAGGAAAAGCTGCAGAGCTGAAGGCAAACCCCGGCGAGGCCGTCTGAGCACATCCACACCTCTCCATTGCTCAGATTAAAGAGTTTTCCGCCCAGTTGTACACCTGACTTCTCTCTGCTTTCCAGCTCATTTCCTGCTGGTGTCCCAGTCTCTCTGCAGAGTGAGTCTGGTGTCACACCCAGCCTCAGACACTTTCCAGCGGCCCCCAGGTGCCAGCACACACCAGCCAGGGGAGGATCCAGAACGCTTCCCCGTGGATCTGCACTGGGAATATGGGGGAGGCTGGCAGCACGAGGCGCTGGAGTAAAATCTCAAGGGTTTGTAAATTAATTTTAGTCGCATCGGGCACCTTGCAAACACAAGCACAACATCCCCAGAGCTGTGGATGGAGGAGGGATGTGTTACTCCTCGCTCCCCCAGTGCCACTAACACGACACAGACGCGCAGGAGCTCCTCAGGAGCTCTCCTGGATGATTTGCAGCAAGGACAAGCAGGAGCAAGAATGGGAGAGGAGCCTGGTGCTGCCCGTGCACACAAACTCCCAGCAAACAGCACAGGGAATGAGGCTAAAGGGAAGCTTTTCTGCAAATGCAAACGCCCTAGGAGTAGTTTAATGACTAAAGGTGAGAGTAAGACACCCGAGTGTAATCCCCTCCCTGCTGCAGACCTTCTGTGATCTAATGCAGGTGATTGCAGGCGGGATCCTGCTGACCAGAAATGAACATCAGTGCCAGAATTCTGTAAAATGCCCTCTCAGTGAATGGAGTCACCCTGAGTCACCCACTGAGACAGACACAGCTCATTCCTGGTGGGCAGCCCCATCTGCTCCAAAGCACCTCAGCTGGCAGCGAAGGGCCCACGAGGGGATTCAATTCATGTTCACCTCAAGCAGGGCAGGTGAGGAAATCTTTAGCATTCCTTGGCCAAAAAAAAAAAGAAAAAAACCACCAAACCCAAACACACCAGTACCTGCTCCATGTGCTCGAGGGGAGCTGCACTGAGAGCTTTGGAACAGCAGCTCTGAGGCTTTGGGCAATTCCTTGTGGCTGGCAGAGCCCTCCTTTCCCTGGGCACTGCAGGAGCAGCGCTGCAGGACCAGAACCCGGCAGGGTGACAGGGACAGAGCCCAGCAGGGTGACAGGGACAGGTCCTAGCAGGGTGACAGGGACAGGACCCAGCAGGGTGACAGGGACAGAGCCCAGCAGGGCTGGCAGGACCAGAACCCGACAGGGTGACAGGGACAGGTCCTAGCAGGGTGACAGGGACAGAGCCCAGCAGGG
>WBMY01009722.1:51833-70405 GCA_013397315.1 Donacobius atricapilla | reverse complement strand
GTTATCTGCTTTCCAGGAGAGTTTTATTTCATGTTATACATTGACCTTTCTAAGTTTTACTTTGATCTGGCTGGAAGTGCACTTTTGCAGGCTGAGTTGAAGTTTGAGATCTGTTCCTAGGCTGTAAAGAGCTGCAGGAGTGGGGCTTGAAGAGTGGCAGGAGGTGCCTGGCAGTGAGGTACAGCACAGAAATCCTGTGCCAGGAGACAGCTGAGTGTGGCACTGCTTGGAGATGCTGCCTGCTTCACTAAGGGAAGACTAAAGGAGGAGGGATCATTAAATTGTTCCTTATGGCATTCTCTCCAAAAAATCACTATATTCTTAATCAACCTGCACTGAAATCTGAAACTTTTTAAATGCTTTTTTTTTTAAACTTAATTTACAAAAGGTAAAAAGCAACAGGGATGAGTTGCAGGCACTGGGATTGACAGAAGAGACCAGGGGGGAGTTCTGCATCCTGTTTGCAGGCTTGTTATCATCCAGGCACAACTTTGAATTGTCTGCACCATGGAGCAGGAGCAGGACTCCTTGCAGGAGCTCTGATTACATCAGAGATGCACTGCAGAATTCAAAATACTGCAGAGGACACTGGGGGGGGAACGACACTAGCAGTGGAATTTTATCATGTTTCTCATGAGTTCTATTTCTTTCCCTCAGAAGGGCATCTTTAATAATTCTTTTCCCATTGCCGTGGAGTCTGGCATCCTTCCTGAATTTTGGCTGCAAGTAAGGGCAGTACGGATTTCTAATTTGATTTCTTCACCAGACATAATGGATATCATCTTGTGCAGGACAGGTTTTTGAGAACGTGTTCTCTCTTACTTCTCACGCACAGTCCGTCCCTTGGGGTCGCCCAGAGCCCTTGCCCCAGGCCGGCTGCTCCGTGTCACTGCAGGTTCTAAGAGCCAGAGCAATTCCCAGGGTGGATAACGCAGGGCGAGACAGTTCTTGCCACAGCAAGTTTACAAAAACATGGGAGCAACGACGCGCAGAGAGAAGGGATTTGCCCAGGAGGAGAGCACGTTGCCAGCGGGGGAGCCAGGAAGCCGAACTGGGCTCCAGGGAGTCCCAGGCACTGCCAGGGCAGAATGCTGCTCAGCCCTCGGGCAGGAGGGCTTTGAGCACTGGGCCTGACTTAGGCAGAGCAGAGCAGAGCAGGGCAGGGCAGAGGATTTCACTGTTACAGCAGATCCCTAAAGTTCATCTGGTTTTATTGCTGGGAAGGCTGGGGCTCTCGGATAATGTGTTTGTCTGACCTTGCATTGCAGTGTGTTGCCTTCGCTGCTGAAGGCGTTTCTTATCAGCTGTCCCCAGTGCCATCAGGCTGCAGGGGAGGAAGAAATCAGCTTGCTTGGGCTTTAGGCTCAGGAGCAAGGAGTCCCTCATTAATGAGATCTCCCTCATCCCAAAGCCATACTGACCATCATTCTGTCGAGGCACCCTCAGAAGGAGAACTAGAAGCACAGAGAAATGCACTGGTTTATTTTTCTCCTTTCCGCCTTCCTCCAAGTCAGGCCACGTTTATTATTGTCCTTTTTCTCCTCCTACTCTTCCCCTGTAGATATGATGCTGCGTGTATCTGAGGCGAAGAACATGAAAATAGCCCATGTGGAGCATCAGATCCTACGTGGGATCTGTAGGCTTGCCAGCTCTGGGGATGGCAAACCAAGGAGCAGTCTTTTCTGAGTGCAGCCACTCACTGTGGCACGCAGGGGATCCATTTGGCCAATTTATTGCCCTGCACAGGTCGAGGAGCTGGCAGCAAGGAAAGAAATCCCTTTCTCTTTGCTCTGCTCTTTCACAGTTGCTGCCTCAGGGTTGCAGCGTGTGTCTGACACACGCAGAACATTTACATTTCCCTCTCTCCATTTCTTCCCATTGTGTCAACAGTGGATGTGCTGGGAGATCAAACCAGTGACAGAGATGAGCTGCCTCCTCATTTTTCCTGGCTGAGATTCAGAGGATAAGTTGTTGCTAACCAACATCATCTGGTATTACAGAAGGGAAAATGGTTAACAGCTCCCACTTATCCATATCTTATATCAGTCATAATCTTCATTCTGTTTGGACCAGCCTTGCCTTAGACAGGGCTGAGGCAGAAGGGAAAAGGCATTTTTAAACAAAACAGCAGTTGGTCTGAGAGATGAAGCCCAGCATAAACCCCCATCGGGCAGCCCTGGTTTCCGTATCAAACCTGTAGCTTGCACTGCAGTGACTTTTCTTCTGCTGACCCACGGCAGGGGCTGGGACGAGATGAGCTTTAAGGTCCCTTCCAACCCAAACCATTCTGTGATTCTGCACGAGTGAGGAGTCAGGAAATAACCCTCCATCCAAAGCAGACCTGGGGCCACCTGGCTGTGAGTGTGCGCAGAGTCGCTCTGCCCAGCCCAAACCCTCCGGCAAGTTTAGCAGCAGGACTGAGAGAGTTTTTAGCTGAAGCTTTGTAAGTGCCCTTGCAGCAAGGAGAGCTCCTAAACTGATGTGCAGCTGTGGTTTGAGTCCTTTGCTGTCGTGTAATTGTGGGTTTTTCTCCTCTAATAGGTATGTGCCACTCCTGGTGTGGTTTATAAACCCAGCTTCTGAAAAGGAGGATCCTGTGGCTCAGCAAGTGGCCCTGGCAGGGGGTGTATCCCTGGGGAGGTAAGTGCAGCCAGGAGAAGAACAAAACTCCACTGCTGCTGAAGCCAATCAGCTGGAATATTTATTCCTTTCCTGTGAACTCGGGGCTAGAAAGCCGAAATACTGGTGCATATTTAATGTCTCTATATTGTAAAATCTCCTTACTAAATAAATACTCTTATCACATGAAACTCAGGGCCTCCATGCACTAAGCTGAGGCCGAGCGTGCCGATAAAATGTCTTGGAGCAGTGCTGCACAGCCTCGTGTGGAGGAGCAGATGCCAGGCTGACTCTTGAAGCGCAGGGAATTAGGGAGCCCAGAAGTTTGAACATTTCCAGCTCCTGTGTTTGATGCCCAGCTGAACTCTGCGCACTTCCCTCCCTGGACTTTACGCCAGCGTTGCATGAGCTGAATTTGAATGGGATTTTCTGAGTTGTCATTAGAAAATTTTGGGGTTCTTACAGTCAGAGGTAAAGGCAGCTTGGCTCAGCGTACTGCAAGGACAAAGCCCTATTACTGCCTGTAGGGTGTCAGCGATAAACAACGTGCCAAGGTTTGCATGGAAATCCTGTATTTCTTTGCAATCTTTGGTAAATGAGGCCATAAAAAGGGAGTTGCCACGTCATTAATTGTGTATAAACTCCAAACAAATGTTTATGTGATCGCCCATACAAGTGAGCTTTTCTGCCCCAAATGGTTTCCAGATGGCCTTTTAGAAATTAGTCTTGTACTAACTACTTTTTATAAGTGTGTATTTACTGAATTACAACATAATTGACTTCTGATTCTTTCTATATATTTCATGAGTGCTAAGATACTCAAAAGTTTCATGACTAATACTTAAAAAAAATTATACAATTTCATTTTCTACAAAACACACTTGAATTCCGTGTCCCAACGTGATACTGCCATCATTTTTATACCTCCACTCTGAACCAGAAACATCCTGCCACATGGAGGAATTATTCCTGGTTTCCCTCTTTACCTTCTGGGAACAGAGACCTCTGTGTCTGAGACAGGAGAAGCCTCCAGTGTGATAAATACGCCGGGCAGAGCTCCTGAACCGGGCACGGCCCTCGGTGCGGGGTCAGTGCTGCCCAGCTGGACGACCCCAGCCTGCCCAGAAAGGTCTGACCACGCTCAGCCACTGCCGTTTTCTTTCCCAGTGCTCCGATCATCCATAAATGCTTTTGAGCTGCACCCACCCCGTTGGTTCAAAACCCGAAAGCAGCCTGCCATTTCCTCACCCCCCATGTCTGTTTTCTGTTCCAGAAGACACTTGCAGAAGCAGCGAAGGGATGCAAAGCTGTCTTCCAAGATGACTCTGATGCCTGGAGAAAACTCCGACTACGACTACAGTGCCCTGAGCTGTACTTCAGATCCTTCCTTCAACCACACGTTCTTCCCGGAATCTGAAACCCTCAAGGGAGTGTTCTACCAAAGAGCCAGGCTGATCCACCCTCAGGAGGATCTCCTCAAAGGCTTCCAGCCCGACGACCGCAAGCGTCACATCATCATCAACGTGGGGGGCATCAAGTACCTGCTGCCCTGGACCACGCTGGACGAGTTCCCCCTGACCCGTCTGGGGCAGCTCAAGTTCTGTACCAATTTTGACGACATTCTGAACATCTGTGACGATTATGACGTGACGTGCAACGAATTCTTCTTCGACCGCAACCCGGGGGCGTTCAGGACAATCCTGACCTTCCTGAGGGTTGGCAAACTCCGGCTCCTGCGGGAGATGTGCGCGCTGTCCTTCCAAGAGGAGCTGCTCTACTGGGGCATTGAGGAAGACAACTTGGACTGGTGTTGTAAAAGGAGATACCTGCAAAAAATGGAGGAGCTCACAGAGATTAATGAACGGGAGGATGACCTCCTAGAAAATGAAACAACAGGTGAAACAGTAGAGGAGACAAAAATTGGTTTGTGCATGAAAAAGTTGCAAGACATGGTGGAAAGGCCCCAGTCTGGCCTTCCTGGAAAGGTGTTTGCGTGTTTGTCTGTTTTGTTTGTAACTATTACAGCAGTGAACTTATCCATCAGCACCATGCCTGACCTGAGGGAGGAGGAGGAAAAGGTAAGTTAGCTTTTAGGATGGCAAATGGTATGTGCTGGGAAGAGCAGAGCAAGTACAAGGTCTGAGGTTATTGACTTCAACGGGGATTTTGCAGCTCTCTTTAGAGGGGGGGGAATACTGTGAAGAATATTTGAAATGTTACATGACTCTTCAATTAATTGTAAGAGAATTAATCATATCCAGTTTTAAGTCCAAACAAAATTTGTTAGCCTGCACTCTTCCGTGTATTAGCTTGTTAGACTTTGTATTTAGAAAGCCTGAAATTCCTGAGCAGTATCTTCTGTGGAATAAGCAGTGCCTTTCTAAGTTTTGCATTTAGCATGATCCAAACTGCCAACGTGTTTCCCCATAGCAACAGCTTCAATTCCTTTAATATTTTGGGTTTCAAAAAAAAACCAACACCAGAAGCCTCTCCTCCTGTCACCGCACCAACTAAAACAGTTATTACCCAGAGCCGATCACAAACTCCTCCTCTTCCCTGCAGGGTGAGTGCTCCCAGATGTGCTACAATATTTTCATTGTGGAGTCTGTGTGCGTGGCATGGTTCTCCCTGGAGTTCCTGCTCAGATTCATCCAGGCCAAGAGCAAGTTCTCCTTCCTGCGGAGGCCCCTGACGCTGATAGACATCATCGCCATCCTGCCCTACTACATCACGCTGCTGGTGGACGCGGGCTCCGAGGGCTCCAGGAAGCCCAGCTCGGGCAACATCTACCTGGACAAGGTGGGGCTGGTGCTGCGGATCCTGCGGGCGCTGCGCATCCTGTACGTGATGCGGCTGGCGCGGCACTCGCTGGGGCTGCAGACGCTGGGGCTGACGGCGCGGCGCTGCACGCGCGAGTTCGGGCTGCTGCTGCTCTTCCTCTGCGTGGCCATCGCGCTCTTCGCGCCCCTGCTCTACGTCGTGGAGAACGAGATGGCCGACTCGCAGGAGTTCACCAGCATCCCCGCCTGCTACTGGTGGGCCGTCATCACCATGACCACCGTGGGCTACGGGGACATGGTGCCCAGGAGCATCCCCGGGCAGGTGGTGGCCCTGAGCAGCATCCTGAGCGGCATCCTGCTCATGGCCTTCCCCGTCACCTCCATCTTCCACACCTTCTCGCGCTCCTACCTGGAGCTGAAGCAGGAGCAGGAGAGGATCATGTACAGGAGAGCGCAGTTCTTGCTGAAAGCCAAGTCTCAGATGAGCAATGAGTCGCAAGGCAGCGAGGTTTTGTTCACCACTCTCTCTTCGGAGCCCAGGGACAACGAATGAGATGCACGCCACCGTTTCCCTCGCTGTCCTCGTCTCAGATTCCATCTTTTAATTCGCTCTGCAGGCGCCTTACGAAGGTAATCCTCGTATGAAAGCAAAGAGAAGGAGGTCTGCCAGGACCCGATGTGCTTTAAGAAGTCTGTTGTTCTGCTGTTCCTTCCTCCCCCCCATAACAATGTATAGGGCAGAACTTTCACTGGCATCGTGCAGAGGGATTTAAGGAATTAAAACTTCTCTGGCAACAACAACAAAAAAAGAGCAACATATAATTATGCACTTGACAGGCTGTTTTGCCATTTGTAATTCCCATTTTTCCAACCAAATCACAATGTACATAATCATTAAACAGGCTACCATTTTTCCTGTTCTTCTTGTATATAAATAATGTAAATACACCAGAATTAATGGCTAAATTCTCTCCCAGTAACACGCCTTAGAGCGTAATGGAAATAACCCCAGACGTTTGTCCCATTGTGCTTTTAAAAAACGTCAAGTAAGATTCGTCACTCACCACAGAACCAGCTCTTTTCTTTGCGAGTCAGCCCTAACCACAGCAGAACAGAGGAATCGAGCTGTTTATAGCATAACCTTGCTAAAGATGTAAATACTCAGAGCTCACCGGCTTCAAAATTTAATTGATGTTACAGCATTGATCCGATGCCATCAAACGCAACATTCCAAGGAACAAAACCGTGGAGTTTTGTAGCACTTAATGTTATTATCAAGAGGTGACTAGCTGCAAACCCAATGAAATATGCATGAGGAGATGCCAGCCTTCCCCGCCATCTGTTCCCAGCTTCCCTCTCCCTCGGCTCTGACAGGGAACTGGAGGGGGCAGTTCCAGGGACCCCCAGCGCTGCCGGGCAAACTGGGGCCAGCCCTTCCCACGGCGCTCCCGCTGCTGTGGCAGGAGCAGGAAATCTGTGCCAGCGAGGGAAAAAGAAAATCCGATTGGAGTCCTGGAGGGGCGCACTGAGAGCTCCGTCCCTCGCTGTCCTCCGCCAGGAGGGAGCCAGGACAGGATTCTCTTCAGCTCTGCCGCGGTTACACACGTGGTGGTAACGGGGAGGAGTTGAAACAGGGCAGGAAAAAGCAGTGAACCCCCTAAAGCACGACCAGGTGCTGCTCATGTCGGCCCAGCTCTGTGCTGAGGTCGGGGGACACGGGGGGCACTGGGGTTGGGCTCAGGTTCCTGTGCAGGTTCATGACAGACCCCGTTTGTCGTAGAGGGAATGACCCCGACCTGCAGAACAGCTCAGGAGGAAAACCCCAGAACTTAAAAACAACAATGAAATCCCCTTGTTTGATTTCATGTGTGCTTAGAGGTAAAGATGAGCTGATTTAAAGAGTTTCACCAATTTTCCGCTCTTTTTTTTAGAAAAATGACTGACTAGCAGTTAAGAGCTTGGAGAATTTAGGAGCCCCCATCACACTGACCAACGCTTCTCTGTCTTCATTTTCAGAAATGCTATTTCTTATTGGCATTTCTGGAGCGGATTGCGAGAAATGTCAGAATGCAGAATGGTTTTATGGTTTAAGTGAAGGCCAAGGACACAACACTGTCCCTTCAAAAAAAAGCAAAATCAGTTTCTCAGTCTGTGCTGTTTGGCCAAACCCACAGCACACTGATTTTCTGTTCAAATATCTTCAAAATGCAATTTGAAGCTGTTCGGATACACTTGCTCCTGAAGAAAAATTCCAAAACTTTTAAAAATGCACTTTACAAATAATTAGGGCTCTAGCATTCTCCAGCCTGTGGTAGGGAAATGTGCCTATGGAACATTACTGCAGAGTGCTAAAATATCCAGTCTAAACTCTTGGCAATTAATTCTGTGCCAAAGCTGCAAATGAACCAGCTTTTCACTCTTGTTCTTCATCTTTAATTAGAGTTGGACAAAAAACAGGAACATCGTGACAAAAAAATTTTCTCCCCATTTTTTTTTTTAAATTTCAAAACTGTTTGATCATCTGGAGCATTGGCTCCAGCACAAGTGCTATGCATCTTCTACCTTCGTGTCAGCGTCCGTTATAAAAAGAACTGGTAATTAGATTAGTCCTGTGAGCAACAGTTGCTTATCTAAGAATGTGTTTGACAAGCTGAGCCATAAATAAGGAGCTGTATGTGAATATAAGGAGAAATCAAGACTTACCAAATAAAACCTAAGCTCATTTCCATGTTCTGCTAGCTAATAAATGCTGTAGGACCATCCGTTCTCTCACTGTCTTTACCTTAATGCTCATTTATTTCACGTATCACGTAATTTTTTTTTTTTTAATCCCACAACTAGAGCTTGATTCTAAAGCCCTTGTCCAATAAAAATAAAATAAGAACATCCCCCTGGAGCTGGGTGGTGTTGAGCAAAGCCGTGCAAGCCTGTTGGAAGTTCCGCCAAGGCAGGGCCGGAGGAGCTGTGGGGATGCTCCCACCCTGGGCCGGGCTGCGTTGGCAGCAGGCGCTTGTGAGCGGCTGGAATGTGCCTGAGGTGCTGTACCTGCTGCCCTTCACGGGGCAAGGCTTGCTGCAGCCCTTGTGCTCGAGAGCACATCCCCAGTGTGAGCCCCACCGGCAGCGCTCCAGCCTTCCCGGGGCTCTCCCATGATCCTGCCTCGCTATCATCGGGGTTTTTAGTCAAATCCACGAAAACTGCGGCTTGGCCCCAAGGCTGGCTGTGCCCTGTGACACAGCTGAGGGCTGTCACTCCTTTCTGCAGCGTGTGCCGTCCCCAGCGCGGCTCCAGCGCGAGCGCTGGGTGCTCTGAGGGGGCTGGAGGGGCAGTGGGAGCTGCCCCAGAGCGGGGCTGGCTGCAGCAGCAGGGGCTGGCGTTGCTCTGGATCCTGCCCTGGCCAGCTGCAGTCCCGCAGCAGGAGCTCCGTCCCTTGCATCCGTAACCGCTGGGCTCTCCTCGCTGGCCCCGTGCCCCGTCGGGAACAGAGGGGTGGAGGTGGCACAGGGAGTGGGGCTGGGGCTCTGAGCAGGGCCAGGCTGGGCCAGAAAGCACCGGCCAAGGAAAGCATCCCCCGGCAGAAAAATCCAGGCGCAAGATTGTACAGGGACACCTCTTCCTTGCACGTTGTCCCAAGAATCACCATCCCAGCTCATTGGGACTTAACTATAAAATATTTGAGTAAGATTGTGCAGGGACACCTCTTCCTTGCACGTTGTCCCGGGAATCACCATCCCAGATATTTGGGACTGAACTTTAAAATATTGGAGCAAGATTGTGCAGGGACACCTCTTCCTTGCACGTTGTCCCAAGAATCACCATCCCAGCTCTTTGGGACTGAACTTTAAAATATTTCAGCAAAGAATCTGTCAGATTCAGAAGAGAACAGGAAGGATCTGTGAAAACTGAGAAAGAAGAGTCCCTGTTGAAAGCCGAATTTCCAGGTAAGGTGGTACAGTAAATTACTTTCCCCAAAATCCTTCCCTTTCCAGCCTCCTCTTCCTCCTCCCTCAAAACCAACACAAACCCCTCGGTGGGTGCCACGCAGAAATGAAGGCAGAGCCACGTGGCTTCTCTAACAGCACATGAGAGAATGTGAGCTGAAACCTTTCATATTATGCTAACATTCGCTCCAGGTCAAGGTCGTAAAAAATTCTCTGCTGGGAATATTCAGAGCTTGTCTCCATTTGATCCTCGATAATGTTCCCATTTAATTCAGTACCCCAGATCTCCACAGTCAGAGGCTTCAGGAGTGTCAGTGAGCAGTCAGAGGCTTTAGCAATGTCTCATTAAACAAAAAGCTCATGCAGGGCTGAATCACAGATTCCCACGTCGTCAGATGCACGTCTGGGAAGGAAACCTGGCGTGCCCCACACATGCCTGACTCCTGTGGGAAGGCTTTCACTGGGGCTTCAGCCTGATGCAAAAGCAAGGTTGTTTGCTGCAGAATTCCACATCCCTCTTCCGGGTTTGCAACAGGCTGAAGAACTGGAGTAGATCATTCTAAACCTGCACAGAGTGAACTGACTGTTCCATAAGAAATTACACAATCAAAGAAGTGTCAAACGTGACCCTGAAGACCAGGGCATCAATCCCTGCTCACGTCCGTCGGTGCCATCAAGCCCTGCCCTGAGCAGCTGACTCTGGCTGGGGTCTCAGAGGCGTCACCATTTTCTCTGGTCAGTCATTACTCACCCTTTACTACCAGGAGTTGGTACAACACTGCACGGCCCACCTTTTCTGTGTTAATGGTTCTGTTGGCTACCCCCTGCAAGATTTGACCGTGGGTTTAGTATCTATTTATCCAAAAGATGACAGTGGTACCAAAATGCAGAAGGAAAAGATCCCAAGTCCGATGAGCTGGTGGATCTGGAGTATCCCAGACACAGAGAGTGCAGCCTACAGAATCCCAGAAGATCTGAAGGCATGGAACCAGAGTCATACATCTGACAGCAGATGGAAAAAACAAAAAATGCACCTCAAAAGTTCTATTGCTACGGCAGAAATTGCAGACCACTAGATTTACCCACTCACTCCTTTGCCACGCTCTCTGAGGCATCTCAGCCATCCCATTTCAGCATCCCTAATGATCTCGGCGTTCCTGACACAGCAGTGAACAGACCCAAAGCAGGAAGCGGAAGGCCAGGTGAGGTGCCAAATGTGCTCCCTGAATGGCAGCAGCTCTGTGTGAGTCCATTGACGATTGATGGAGAGACGGGAAGAGTGATTCAGTGATCAGAATTCGATTTCACCCAGATTTTCCAAAAGCTGATATGCCATTTCAGGAAGGTTAATAATCTTCCACTACAACAATCAGGTTAAAAATCACACAGACAACTCATACATTTTACAACATCCTTTGCTCGCAGAAGTTTGCTTGAATCACTTCTCTTCCCGTAAGCAGGTCTAATCCCATCTTCTGTAACCTCCAAGGCTCTGTTTGTTCCTGCCACGGCATCCTGCTTATCAAACCAGCTGTGCTAACCAAGTCTGGTTTACTCCCTGTCCTGAGTATTCCCACGTGAGTCCTCAGGACAGGATTCCCTGTGTGGATGTCGGTCACCCTCCAAAACCACACACCCCAAATAAAGATACATTTCTACACCACAAATGAAGTCAAAGAGAATTTTGTGCGCTGCCACCCTGAAAATGTTCGGAGTTTGGCCTATTCATTTTTAGCAATAAAACTAGCCGTCCCTCCCCTTTCGCTCATTGTTTTTCTCTGTCATTCTCAGCGTCTCACACCCTCTGAAATACTCCCTGGAAATCCCTAATGAGATGAGGAATGTTATTAGCCACGAGCCTGCCGGGAGCATGGTGAGGGAACCGCAGGACTGGGATATCAGGGGATCTTCTGCCCTCTTCAGCAGCGCTTTTACTTCTCCTTCGCCTGCAGGAAATACTCCAAGAGCAAATGTCACTTGAACAGAAATAAAGTTCTGCCACGGCTGGAACCACAGCAGGCCAATTAGGGTAATTAGGGCATATTTGCTACACTTTATAAATATTCATTCATTATCCCTGTAGCCCTCGTGACAGGAGCTGGAGCCCTGTGCAGCAGCAGAGGCAGGCAGGGCACAGAATCCTGCGTAACTCTGCCAGGCTGAGGTCTCAGCTCCTCCTCCGGCAGGTCCCCTCATTAATGACAGCAGCTTTGTAGCCATCCTTAATTATGGTCATAATTTAACTCCTACGTTCAGTGTGGGTCCAGAAAAACTGGGCTGTAAACCACAATAATTAGCCTGCTCCAGGGACTGACGTGGAATATAAGAAACTCCCAGCCATCCTCTGGAGATTGGGATTTAAAAAGAAAAATTTACAGTTCATTTGACAGCTCTCAGTCAAGCAAGTGAAGTGGTCAGCAAGATAATAACGTTTATCTTTCTCTTAAAGATAACAATATAATTTAAATGGTGCCTACCTCAGGAACAAAGTAGGCACCAGCATAAATTTCTATAGTTAATTCTATCGAGAAATGAAGTTTTGACACAGAATTGCTGAATGATAAATGGAAGTGCTGCTCTCATTCTCATTAGTGATGCACCTCATGTCACAAAGCAGCTGAGAGAAATCATCCACAACTCGCACAGCGCTGGCAGCCCCCAGGTCAGCCAGGCAAAAGATGACTCAGTTTCTTTCACTCATAAAGAAGAGCACGTTTTGGGAAATCGATAAATATTATCCTCATGCAAACCAAACCAAACCAAACCAAAGAACGCAACTGCAGGTGACTAATTTTGGAGAGGAATATTCCTGGGGACAACATCCGTGGGCAAAGTTAAGGCTGCAAAGCATCACACGGGAGAGGGAGGGGAGGCTTCCAGAAGCCCTGAAATTGGTTTGGGAAAACTTTCCTTTGAGAGGGACCTGGGAAAGCGTCTTGTCCCTCCCTGCTGCCTCCTGGCTCTCCACTGGCAGCACCAGCTCCAGCTGCAGCGCTGCGAGGCCCGGCACTGCACCAGGAGAATTCCAAAGGAATTTCTCCATGGAAAGCGTGGCCAGGCTTCGGCAGGGGCTGCCCAGGGAGGTTTGGGGTGCCCATCCCGGGAGGAGAGCCGGGAATTCCTGGAGGTGGCACTCGGAGCTCCGGGCTGGGCACAGGGTGGGCACTGGGCACAGGGTGGACTGGATGTTCCCTGGAGGCCTTTTCCAACCTCAGAGATTCTGGAATTTTGGAATTCTGGGACGCTGTGATGTTACATTTTCGCACATTCCCGACAGGCAAAGCCAAAGGCCGGGTGCTCCCTGGAAATGCAGCTCCGGTTATTTTCTGTGTTGTGTATATTTATCTCGAGGAGAGGGACAGTGCCCCAGATTCCCAGCTAGCCCCAGAGGNATAAAATAAAAAATATTTGGGGGAGTTCTTTTTAAAATCCAGAGGGAAATATTCAATCCGTTGGGCTGCAGCCGTGGCCTCTCGTTCCCAGAGGATCTGCCAGGACACGAGGATGAAGACACCATCACCACCACGTCTGGGAAGTGTGAAACTCCTAAAAATGTTTATGCAGCATTTATTTGGTTGTAATATCGATAAGGGATACTCTTCAAAAGGCTAATGCAACACTATCTGACTAAAATTAAGATTTTTTTTCAAGGTCACATGGGCAATGTAAACACCTCCATCACTCCTACAAGAGTTGCCTGGTAAGTAAAGTTATGATTTTATTTATAAAAGAAAAGACAAAACCTATTAAATTATTAAACAAAACCCCAGCAATCTAATTGAGGATGAGAAGACCGCTATAGAGTGTTTTAATGAGTTCCAATCACTGTCACACCTGCTGCCTCCCACTACTCCAGTAGTAAACTAAAACTGAGAGCGGAGTTTCAGAAGCGTCTTTGAAATGACAACATGCAAGTCCTGGAAATTACTTCAGTAAATTCTGCCTCAAACCTGTCAGTCCCCCATCTGGAATACACCTCCTGCTGTGCACATACATATGTGTCCAAATAAATACATGTATGAAAGGACAAGTGTAAACATTCTGCTGATTTTTAGCAATTTCAAACCCTTACATAGTGAAGTTAGAAGTGTGTTTCACAAAATGAGAACTTTCCAGCAGGGCCTGTAGCAATAGGACGAGGGGGATTGATTTAAATGAAAAAGAGTAGATTCAGATTAATAAGGAAGATTTTTTATTAATGTGAGGGTGGGGAGGGGCTGGCACAGGGTGCCCAGAGCAGCTGTGGCTGCCCCTGGACCCCTGGCAGTGCCAAGGCCAGGCTGGACAGGGCTGGGAGCAGCCTGGGATGGTGGAAGGTGGTTGGGATGAGATGAGCTTTAAGGTCCTTTCCCACCCAAGCCACCCTGTGATTCCATGACCTCCTTCCACTGCTCCGCAGCAGGTAAAGGCCCGTTTCCCAGGGAGGCTTCATTTCCCAGCCAAATTGCTAAGGAGCCATTGAAATTTGGAGATAACCTTTCTTCACCAGCAGGGATTTGGTCTCTTAGCAACAGCAGAAACACCTTGTGAACCAAACTGCAGCTGCCTCTCCCAGCAGGGCCCCGGGAACATCCCGTGCTGGTCCCTCCAACAGGGAGTGTTGGGGTCCAGGGCACGTGGAAAACCCCTGGAACTGCCCTGGGGGGGTCAAACCCTGGCTGAGACCCCAGGAAAGCCTTGCCTTGGACCTNAGAGACAGAAAACCCTGAATTAGGGCAATGACGGGGAGCAAATCCCATCAAGTGAGTCCAGCAAAGGGCCAGGGCACCGCAGGTGACAGGCAGCACCCAGGGGAGGGTCCCAGGACAGCAGCCAGAGGTGGGCACAGCCTCCTGGCACGGCCCGTTCCCTGCCCAGGGCTGATTTCCATGTGCCGGCTGCGCCTGCAGCCTGACTGCATCTCAGTAACTGCCATCACTTTAACAGATAAACTGAGGTACTGCCTCTAAATTTATGTGTTTGTCGGTCAAAGTTGTAGTCTCTTGATAAAGAATATCTTTAAGGAAGTTCCCAATTTGAGAGGCACTTCTGTTAGGTTTTAGAAAATGAGATTTTAAGCATGGAAGACTGAGTGATTAGGCTTTAAAGTGATGGTTTGGAACTGAAGCACTTGCACTTGATCTGTAGGAATCGCAGACCAGGAATAGCTTCTTCTCTGGCTGGAAAACTTGTACCACAGCAGGACTAGGCTGAATTTGTATCAGCTTGCTCTTCTGGTAAGGTTCACATGACAGCCATCGTTTTGGAGGGCAGCTGGTTTTTGTTCTTAGCAGAGGTACGAAATACCAGAATTGCAGACTCCTCACCATGAAAAGAACAAGAGGGCAAAGCGGCACCATCACACAGATAGATTTCAGCTGGCTCTGAACCAATCACAGGAAATATACTATAAAGACAAGATCAGAGGAGCACAGTCGATGATAAAAGCAAACAGAGGTGATTTTCTCTTCCTGTGGTGAGAGCAGAGCGTCCCAGTTGCTTTGCTGCTGTCAGGGGAGCACAGAGGGTGCAGCCTTGTCAGTGCTCCCATCAGAGCAGCTGCAGCGCCTCGTCCACGTCCCACAGTCCATGAGTTTTAGCTATTACAACTGTTCCACAACACCCTTATGAAACTGGTTCCTTGGAACCTGCTCACTGGAGTAAGGTTTCAACATAACACGCACAGAGCAGAGACTGGGGGAAAGTGATGTGCACCAGAGGAGTGCAGAATAAAACTTTGTGAACTCTGCATTTCTTCTGTGTCTTTTGCCTCATTCTGCTTTTCCCTGCTTCTTTTCCTGCCCTGTACATATTTCCCCACCAAGATGTTGAAGCTGCAGAGTGATGTAAAGCAGCAGGGCTGGTGTATTTAACCAAGCCACACAAACCACAAAAAGTTAATGCCACAAACCAATTTGTGTGTGCGTTTTTCTGTTGTTTATATAATGCCCCAAATATTGCTACCCTAATCCATGTTAATATTCATCTCCATTTTATTTTATTTTATTTTATTTTATTATATTTCCCCGGTCTTTTTTTTTCAAAAGACCTGCACAATGATGGATTTGTACAAGGGACCTCAGCTCTTGCTAAGCTTGAATTGCACCTCTTGAGCTCGGGAATTCTGTGGTTTATTAACTTGCAGTGCCACCTAGCACACAGATCTCACATTATTCTTTCTGTAGTTTCACAAAGGACAGCTCAAAGCTTTTGCATTAAAAAAAAAAATCAATTTTATTGGAGTATTTTAAGGATGTACTGCAAAGTTTTGTTTTGAGCAGTTAAGTTTTTATTAGAAAATGCAACCCCGTGACATCGAGGGCAAAGGACACGATCTTGCCCCGACCTGGTCCCTCCTGAAAACGCAGCCCAGCCATGCTCAGAGCTCCGTGGCCAAAGCAGCTCCTCTGCACTCACAGTGCCAACACACCCCGACATCCCAACAGTGCTTCGGCAGCAACACCAATCATGAAGTTTTAGCGCTTCTCTCGGAATTTCAAAGTAGAGTTTCTCCCAGTGAACAGAGAAACCACTACATTTGGAAGTCAAGAATTAAAGCAAGCAAAAAGATAAGCCTGCAATAATAAGAATGGTTTGGGCTTAGTCATGATTTTATGACCCTTGATTGTTCAGCCTATCTTCCAAGCCTCCAGCACTGCCAAGGACTGCATTTACAGGAGAACACATGGACAAAACAATCCTGGAACAAGGGAAAGACTTCACACACAGTTTGTGCACACTTGGATTTAGGATAAAAGAGTATTTCCCTTTTCCCCAAATCCTTGGGTCGACCTTGCCTGGAACGACTGAAAGGAATCCCTTTGTCGGGTCAGAGGGACGTGTGACACAGCACCCACTGTGGGTATCACAGAATCCCTGCTACCGCTGCCTTTTACATTTCAGTCTCTTCCTCACCTCAGAGTGAAGAAGAGAAATCACAGTGAAGGCAGAAGAATTTCAGCCCAGGTCAGGCATTTCAGACAAGCCCCCCTGGTTTCTGATTCCCAAGAGAGGAAACCCCAGAATCCAGACCTTGGGACTGAGCCGTGCCTCCACAGCCCGACAGCTCTTGGGCACACACCACAAGCACTGAAGTTTACTTTAAGTCCTGGCCTCTCATGTTTTCATTGTCCTCTAAAGTGCAAGATCTGACTCTGTTTGCAAGTTCACCACTGTTCCTTCACCAGACTACCATTGCTGGAACCGTGGCATAACAGAGCTGGGAGTGCGGCTGTTCTCAAATTTATTTTATCAAAATACACCTTTTCAACTACTAATTATAATGGCACTATTCTTTTTTTTTTATTCCCCGGTACAGTGTGAAGATTAGTCATGACAGTGTCATGGTGTTTTTTTCCTCCTCAGGAAGTAAAGAAATCCATACCTTAATTAATATAAGAGATAATTACTATGCTGAGGTGATGAGGCCTCAGGCAGCTCTTTGAGAAGCTATTTATTTCTCTTTCTTTTCATTCAGTTAAGTACAGACAGACACTCCCCAGATGTGCAGAGCTCCTCATGCCAACGAGCAAATTCAACTGGGGAGGTGCAACTGCCACAGCAGCAGGGAGAAAACTCAGGACACAGGTCTTTGTCCTCGCAGGAGGGAGGATAAACAGCTATTTTTTCCTCTCTCATTATCTCTGTCTCTGAAATCTTCTAAGTGCTGATAACAGCATTTTCTGTCTGTTTTACAAACTTCCCAGGGTCAAAGTTATGTCTCACTAACAGTTAACCTCAGTTTCTCTGTTCAGGCTGGGGAATCCCATCCCAACTTTGCCCCCCAACAAACGAGGACAGATGAAGTCCTTCACGCCCTGCTGCTGTTCTAGTCCATAAATACAAACGGCCTCTGCAGAGAACTGGACCTGTTGACCACCGCGGTCTCATGAGGGCTGTCCTGGCCATTCCCTGTGACACATTAATAGTGCTACGGCTAGAGATTAATTCTTTTTTATTCATTTCATGCACTGTTTCAATTTGTTAAGCAGTTTGGAGACTGAGTGAAAACATGACTCCTGTGTTTTGTCGTTTTCCAGGCTGCAATTGCTAATTAGGGTATTCTCAATCATCACGTGCACAAGTCAATAGTTATGCATAGGTTTTACTATTAAATCATGACCAAGGAACGCATTTCTTTCCACTTTCACGGATAGATTTACATTTTTATAAAAATAATCAGACAGCTACAAAAATATGCATTTTTCTTGGGAAAAAAAAAAGGTAACATAAAAGAGCAGTATAGTATTTCTGTCCGGTTTTTTTTCACATGGTATAGCCATTACAGAGAGTAGATGGAACCCTGCATAACTTACTCCAAAGACGCGTGGGTTTTTTCACCATTTAAAATTCTAGTACTGAGGGAAGGTCGAGTCGATTTTAGCGGCCCAAGCCATGAGCCCCCCTTTGATATCTTTGACTGACATAGCACCGAATTCTTCGGCAGGCAGCTGCTGCAGAATCTTCACAGCCTTCTGGGAATCATTCCCCAACTTGCAGACAACATAGACGGGGACAGAGGCTTGCTCATCAGTCCTCTGCTTCTCCTCGCGGATTCTTTGCAGCAAGCGCCGCAGGGACTCCTCATCCCGGTCCTCCAGCTTGCGGAGCGGGATGTGCAGGGCGTGCTGCAGGCGGCAGATCTCCACCTCGGCCCGCGGCCGCACGTCCAGCAGCACATGCGGCGCTCGCCGCTGCAGCAGCTCCCGGTAGCGCCGCACCGAGATCCTGTCGGCGCCGGGCAGCAGGCGCAGGCTGCGGCAGCCGCCCGTGGCGGAGGAGCCGCAGAACGCCTCGTAATCCTGCAGGCGGGTGACGCTGGGCTGCTCCCCGCACACGGCGCAGTCCGCCTTCCTCGGCCGCAGCTTGATGTGGCGGAACCTCCCCTCCAGCGCGTCGAACATCAGCATGGCGCGGTGCAAGGAGGAGCCCATGCCCGAGGCGATCTTGAGCACCTCCAGCGCCTGCAGGCAGCCGATGACGCCGGTGACGACGCCCAGCACCCCTCCGTCCGCGCAGCTGGTGACGGCGTCGGGCGGCGGCGGCCGCGGGAAGAGGCAGCGGTAGCAGGGCCCGCCGCCGTGGTTGTACACCGCCAGCTGGCCCTCCAGGCGCAGGGCGCTGCCGGACACCAGCGGCTTGCCGGCCAGCACGCAGGCATCGCTCAGCAGGTAGCGGGTGGGCGCGTTGTCCGAGCAGTCGGCCACGATGTCGTACTGGCGCACCAGGCGCAGCGCGGAGCGCGGCCGCAGCG
>WBMY01009722.1:37254-50662 GCA_013397315.1 Donacobius atricapilla | reverse complement strand
TGTGTAGGGCCGGTATAGGGTGATCAGAGACCGATGTGTGTGTGTGTAGGGCCGGTATAGGGTAATCAGAGACTGATGTGTGTGTAGGGCCGGCATAGGGTGATCAGAGACTGCCGTGTGTGTATAGGGCTGCCCATAAACCGGTGCACTGACCGCCGTGTCTGTAGGGCCGGGACATGCCCGGCCATAAAGTGACCCAGTGGCGACCCAGCAGTGCCACCCGTGCGCACTCGGGTGTCCCTGAGCCGCAGTGAAATCCTCGGGCTGGAAAAGCCCTCCCAGCCCATCCAGCCCCCGCTGTGCCCCATCCCCACCCTGTCCCCAGCCCAGGGCACTCGGTGCCACCTCCAGGAATTCCTGGGACGCCTCCAGGGATGGGGATCCGGACCTCCCTGCGCAGCCCTCCCGCCCGTTCACTGCGAAATCGTTCTCGTTTCAGTGGAATCGATTTTGAAATTATCATCATAGACGATGGAAGCCCGGATGGGACACAGGAAGTTGCTCGGCAACTGGAGAAAATATATGGATCGGATAAAATAGTGAGTTGTGTATTCGGTAAATTTTTCTCTATTTTTTTTTGGTTGGAAAGCACCGTAAGTCCTTGAGAACTGGGATAGACTCCCTGGATTCTGCACTTTCTTTACATCCTTAAACAACTTGTTGTACACCACTTTAGAGAAGACTAAGATCATGATCGTTCATAATGCGGCATTCCGACCAAATATGCAAAATCATGAATTATTTGCAAAATGTCAGTGCTTGGGGCATTGCTGTGTGCTCCTGAGCAATGACTGGTGAGTGTTGCTGTACTTGATGCAGGCCTGGGGGGAAAATGGGGTTTGGATAAGATTTAATTTCATTTTAATTGACTGCAGGAGTAAGGAAATGGGAAAGATGAAAGCTGGGCTGGGCTTGTGAATTATTTTTAATCTGTCTCGTGGCATTTCTCAAGGACGGGAGTTTTTTATTTACTATTTTTATCTATGTAATACATTACTGCATAACCCTCAGTTATATACAAGATGCTGTCATTTACTCAGTGGCAGTCAGATGCTTTTCCAATCTGTTACTGCGTAAATGCCAAGTTTTTGAAAGTATTTCTGGATTAAGTTGCATTTATGAAGATTGTTTCAAGAAAAAAAATATATAGGAAGTTTTAGAGTCTTTTTAAAAGCTGTGTATCAAGTGATTTATGTGTTTTTTCTTAATTTCTTGTAGCTTCTGAGACCCAGAGCAAAGAAGTTGGGCCTGGGTAAGTCCTTGTAAATTCCAATTAGTAAAAACCAATAAAAAATCTGCCAGATACTTTGATGGATCCAGTGTATAAAGGCCCTCAGAAAAATCCCAGTAAAGCAGAAACGCATTTTCGTCATGTTGTTTGTAACCGAACAAGCTTTAAAAATGCACATAAAAATCCCCGAATGTTTCTCCAACCCTCCCAGAAGGCCAGAGCTGCTCCCTCCTCCCGCCCTGCGCCCACTGAGCACAGTGGGGCTGGGGTGCTGCCGATGCTCTGGCACCGTTTCCTGGGGCTCCCAGTGCCCGTGGCGCTTTCTCAATGACATTTCAAGCGGTGACCCACCCTCGGGTGAAGCCTCTCGGCGCATTTCGGGCTTCAGAGAGCGAGGGCAGTTTTTCCTGTTTCCATCAGGCACCGCTTACATCCACGGAATGAAGTACGCCACGGGGAATTTCATCGTCATTATGGATGCTGACCTCTCCCACCATGTAAGGCTGCTTGTTCTCTCCTCTGGGTACATTCTCTTACAATTCACTTTTCAGTGGTTGCTGTTATTTTACTCCTGCCCGTTTTTTTTCTGATCTGTCTTCCTTTCTTTTCAGCCAAAGTTTATCCCAGAGTTTATCAGGTAGGTGCCAATTGTAGTATGGAAGTTGATCTTTATGAATTATTTATGAGGCAGTCTAAGAAGTTCAATGCCATAGTGGCTGAAAGATAATTATAAGATTCCCTGCAGTAGCTCTTTATAAGAGAACAATTAACAGGTGTTTGAATAATGCTTATAGCCACCCTAACTATTGCCTTCCTCTTCTCATTTGTTCAGAAGTTTGTAAAATACAGATTTTATACTGAAAGGGTGATTTAGGCACCCCTAACTATTGCTTTCTTCTTATTATTTGTTCAGGAGTTTGTAAAATACAGATTTTATACTGAAAGGGTGATTTAGGCACCCCTAACTATTGCTTTCTTCTTATTATTTGTTCAGGAGTTTGTAAAATACAGATTTTATACTGAAAGGGTGATTTAGGCACCCCTAACTATTGCTTTCTTCTTATTATTTGTTCAGGAGTTTGTAAAATACAGATTTTATACTGAAAGGGTGATTTAGCCACCCTAACTATTGCTTTCCTCTTATATGTTCAGAAGTTTGTAAAATATGGATTTTTATACTGAAAGAGTGATTGTTCTTACTTTGAAATTTGTACTTTGAACCATTCCTTCACTTTTCTGATAAAATCAAATATTTATAGAAAGCAGAAGGAAGGCAATTTTGATATTGTATCTGGAACAAGATATAAAGGCAATGGAGGAGTGTATGGCTGGGATTTGAAGAGAAAGTTAATCAGGTTAGTACTTTTCTGCTCTTCACACAGAAATTTGTTATTTGTAAATAATAATTCCAAGTACTCCATCCCTGTAAGCTGAAGCCTTTAGTCCCCAGAAGTGCTGGGCACTGCAGAATCACACCGAATTCCAGAAGCACCCACCACTGGCCAATTCTTTGCTTCAAATCCACCAAGGAGGACTGGAATGACATGGGTGGGCTTGGCAAACGGGTTGGGACAGACATGCAGTGCCCTCATCCAGGGAACAAGCTGGGACTGGGACCTGGCAGCCGGGAGGGACTGCACGGCTGGAATGCTCCTGTCCCTCCCACAGAACAGGCAGAAGGGAAATCACGTTGATTTATTTATCCTGCAAAGAATCTGGAGCACAAGCTGTGTTGCAGTCTGGTCTGGAGGTGGCATCACAGGCCCTGGAGTTGGATTTCTCCTGGTATTTAATGGCTGGAGTAAGTGCCCATCTTTTTTACTGAACAACTCTGACATTGGTGTTTTCTTTCACAGTCGTGGAGCCAATTTTCTGACTCAGGTCTTGCTGAGACCAGGGGCATCAGATCTAACAGGGAGTTTCAGGTAGGAGTCTGGTTTGCAATTCCTAAAGTTTATTGGGAAATAAGAAACTGCTGGACAAGGAACTGGAGTAAGAACAGGCCTTCTTTACTGTGGACTGTGAAATCTGTTTGGAAAGGGTGGAAGAAACAGTGGATTAGATTGCAAGACCTGCTGCTCCCATGACCTCATTAGAGAATTTTATAAATAGTAATGAGCTGAGTGATTGCAGTTCAGATTCCGACACACCATCCGCATTTCTAAATTTTAGAAATTGGACTTCAGGTTTTATTTCCTTTGGAATTGTTTACAGGTTGTACAGAAAAGAAGTCTTAGAGAAACTGATGGAGAAGTGTGTTTCTAAAGGATATGTCTTCCAGATGGAGATGATTGTCCGGGCCAGGCAGTTGGGATTCACCGTTGGAGAGGTACGGGGCAGGCTGGGAGAAGTACACCGTGCTTCCCTTCCAAGGGACACACACAGTGCTGACTTCTGGGTACTTCCAAGAAGCAGCCAAGATTTTCAAATTAATACAGAGAAATCACGTGTGTAGAGTTCTGCTTTCCAGCTTTGTCAGGTGAATGCCAGACCTCAAGTTGCAGTTATTTACTCCCCTGGCTTCTCAGATCCTTCCTCCAGCAGCACACAATTTTACAAGGTTCTTCAAAGGAGGGAAAGAAATCAAAATACACCACAAAGCTGCTCAGAGCCTTTTCTTCCCTGCTTCCTGTTGTACAGACATCTCTGCTCAAGTCTTTACAAATCATTTCATTTTCTCCAGCAGCCGGATTCTATTCCAGATTCGTTCTCTGTCAGTTATTGCCTTGTTATTTTCCAAGTTTTCAGCTCTCACAACTTTCTGCTCCTAAACTCTTTGAGTGTGCTGTCTACAGTCAATGAAAAAACTCCATGCAGTTGTTAGATTCTCCAGCTCCAGCAGTCTGCTGCCTTTTTTAGTTCATTGAATGGCTCTTGCTGCTCTCTTTAAAGATGATTCGCTGGGAATCTCTCTGCAGGAGAATCTCAGAGCCAGTTCTTCATCCTCATTTCCAGGACTATGAATTGTCAGAGAATTCTGGTGCTTGTACTTCTCTCTCTAAACTTCACGTGTGGCATTTCTCCATCAACACGGGGTAGAGCATTTCCTCACAACAAAGCAGCTCCTTTGTGCCACCTTTTTTACTTTTGGAGCAGCATCGCTGGGAGAAATATTTCTTCAGCAAAGTTGAGAATTGATTGAGCCCTGCCTGTTTAAAAGGAATAAGTGGCTGATGAGAACCAGCCCAGGCCATACCTGAAGAGTCACATGCACATTTCTCCTGTTTTGCTGCACTTCACCAGGTGCGCAGTGTCCTCCCGCACACGGAATAGAGCCTGGGGAAATGCTGCCTGTGAGAGCAAGGGCAGAACCTTTGTGCAAGGCAGGCAGGAGTGCAGAAACAACTCAGTGCTCCATTCCTGTGCTGAAGGGTAACACTGGAGCCCCCTCGTTCGATGAGATATTAATTATCCTTCATCCTGGTCAGGAAATGCCACGGGAGCCATCCTGCCCTGGCTCCATTCTCGATGTTTTCTGCCCATTGAAGCAGCTGTGTGGAGTTGGCAGGATTGTCACTGGGATCATCAAGGTGACACTGCTGAGACAGCAGAGTCACTGCTGAGTCTCTGCCTGCCCTTCTGGGCATCTTCTTCCCATCCTCTTGTCCTGGGCTCTCTTCTGTCCTGGCCTGACCTGCTGGAGTTGTGAGAGACCCTCTGGCACACGCGCAGGGGGCTGGGGATTTGTGTGTTCCTCTTGCCAGATGATTTCTGGCTGGCGCTGCCAGCAAAACACCAAGCCAATTTTTTAGTGCCTTTTGCAGTTGCAATTCTTTATTTCAGTTCCTGAAGTATTTCAGTTTTGCAGACAAACATTATGGAAATTGGTGAATATTCTAGCACAGGGTTGGCAGCATGTCCTGTCACGTGTGCCTTGTGTGTGCTCAGAGGAGTGAAAGCAGAACGTTCCCAACATCTCACGAGCAGTGAGTTCATCTGCACAGTGTCACTTGGCGAAGGAGACCAAAATGAATGCGTTAAATGCCCGTAAATCCTGCCAGTAATCTCTAAAATGGCCCAATGATAAAAACAGGTCTTGTACAAAAGGCATCATCACGTTCCAAAGTCATCTCCCAGCCAGGCTGAGGCCGAGCTGGTCTGTGCTGGGGCAGGTTTGTGCTTCCTGAGGCACTGACTCCAAGGCTCTGAGCTTGGCTGTCAGGGAAATGCTGGAGGCTTTGTGAGCTGTGAGTTTGCTCTGCCGGGGCGGATCATCCAGCCATGAGCGATGTCTTTGCATCAGCTTTAAAGGTGATAAACCAAATAATTCCGTGGCTCTGGGGCACCGTGAAAGGCCCTGGTGAGAGCTGACAAAAGGAGCCAGCCTGCAGCTCGCCCCCTCCCCAGCTCCAGTCAAAGGCTGTTCTTTTGTTTACAAAATTCCTGATGGTTTCGGTTTTGAACCTCAAAACCAATTCTTGTTTCAACAGGTTCCCATCTCGTTCGTGGACCGTGTCTATGGAGAATCCAAACTGGGAGGCAATGAAATTGTCTCCTTCCTGAAGGGGCTCCTGACCCTGTTTGCTACAACCTGAGAGTTCCTCCTGAAGTCATTTTTCAGGACAGACATTTTCTGATGTCTGTGTAGATTTAAACATGTCTGTGTAGATTTAAAGATATAATAGCAAAAGCTTGATAATTTGTGTGCTGGCCAAAAGGAAGACCTGCTGTGACCTACCAATTAAACAACCATCAACAATAAATCAAACATCGTGCAGCCCAGAATGCTCCTTCCTACAGAAATGGACTGTATGTTAAACTAAAAATTAATAAAGGCTAATGCTTTTCTATTTTTGTAAAAATCAGTCAGTCTTAATAAAGAACACAAAGCTAAATGTTCTTTTGCATTTGGAAATGAATCATTGTTCAGCAGAAGCTAAGGGTGGTTTTGAAATAAAGATGATTAAGGACAAAAAAAAAAAAACCCTGGAATGTGTCCTGTCTTTGTCCTGTGGTTTGTAGATATTCATTTCAATAGATATTAATTAGTGTCCTTTCTTTCCCTCAGCACATGTACACATTGTCATGAAGCACCTCCAAAGAACTGCTCGTGGCTGGAGCAGTTTAGGAGGAAATCAGAGTTCAGTGGTTTGTGCCTGGAAAGAAGGAAGATTCTTTGGATAGGAAAGGGAACCATATGTGTGGAATAATTTTGTCTTCTGTGTGTTTGTCCAGAAGCAGATGAGTCCCCTTCCTTCCCTTCTTCAGAAATTAAACATATTTAGAGTCTGTGAAATGGGAGCAGGTTTAGGGGAACAGAAGACCCTGTTCACCTCAGGGGAGATATTGCAGATTTTTCCCTTAGGTCAAGTACCAGTTTGCAAAGTCAAGTCCGTATTTGCTCCAGATCCTGAGGAAGGAAGTACAAACAGAGCAAGTTTTTGTTTCATGGCCTGATAGAGCCAGAACTCAGAAATTATGAAGCTCTTGCAATCAAATGTGCGTTTGGGAGGAGGCTGAAATTATTCTGATAATGGCTTCATATGTCTATATTAAAAATGTCTTTTTTTTTTTGTCTTTTGTGGATACCTGTGGAGTTTGTGGACACCTGGATCAGAAAATCGATAGTGTGACAGGAGAAGCAACAAGTGTCTCAAAAATGCTGCCTATTTGGCTCATACTTGTCTGCATTCCTTTAGCACACTAGGTGAAGTTGTTAATGTTAGAAAAAAAAATAGAAAGTCTGTAGATAAATGATAAATTCAGAGTCATCGCGTTGATAAAAACAATTCAATAAAACTTGGAATAAAGGTTATTTTCTAGTGGACTGCTGTAGAGCTAGTCCCCTGTTCTCTAGTGGGGTTGTACAGATTCTGAGCGTTTCTCCTTTGGTGACTGTCTAAAGCAAATGCTCCAGAAATAATTTTCTTTAAAATAATTAAAGATGTAGCTGCAGGTTCTGAATCCACGTGTAACTGGATCACAGTGACTGAACTGTACATTTTGTGACATTTGCCTGTACTTTTTCAGACAATTACATATAATTTCATTCGCTGCAGACTAATCAGAGCAGTAATATTCACAGAGATACATCTCTGGATTTCAGGGCCAGTGAAATCTGCAGTAAATAGGTTTTATCTATGTATGTCTCATTTGCAAGTTTCATAGCAAAAAGCATTATTTGAAGTTTAAAATAGTTACAAAGTTTTTAATGACCAATAATTCAGGTTTAGATGTTTATTTGGATTTACATAATGCTGACCATTTGCTGGAATGCAAATTAAGCCTCATGAAGTTCATCTTTTCCTCATTTTTATGTAGGGATATATAACTGAAGTCCAGTGTATGAATTATTCATCATCTGACTGCTGTGAAGTAGGATTCATCTTTCAGAAGGTTCATGGCTACTTTTTTAATTATGAAAATTACCTGGTAAAATTCCTTCATTTATTGATGAGATCATGTTTGGAGGAAGGCGCTTTCACATTTCAATTGGGGTCATAAAACAGGAGTATTTTATGTGCTGCAGTGGGTGAAAGTTTGAAACGTGACCGGGCAACAGTCAGGTTTTAGGTAAATAGGTGAAATTCCTCACTATGCTCAAAGGTGATGGATTTATCAGGGACAAAAAGTGCTATAAAGGAACAAACCCAAGAGCTCCGTGGCATCAGGACATGAGCAGGCACCACAAAAGTGCCTGGAAGAAGGAAGACTGATCTCAGTCTGCAGCCCCCTGCTTGCAGGAAGCCCCTCTGAAGGGGACCAATCCCTGGATCCCGTGGACAGGGGAAGCACCAGGAACATCCAGGCAGTCCTGCCTTGGTGGGATATAAAAACAGACACATTTCACCACGCACACCAGGGAAACCATTTGGCTTTTCCTAGCAAAGGAGAGTCTGGTGATCGTGTTGCTCTTAAAATGTTTGTAACATCGCCCTGATTTTTCAGCCTTCTGTGTCTCCCAGTTCACAGTTCTTAGGTTGTTTCTCACACACGGGTGTTATAAACAGAAGCAATGTTTTCCTTAAGTCAAGGTAGTTTACATTCTTGTTCTAGAGCTATGGACAGCTGATGGACAGTTGTCCTGACCAACGGGATGGAGAGAGGTGCCAAACCTTCTCCCCCAGTCCCTGGCCTTTGTAGAAATACTATAAAATAGAGTCAGATTTTTAATAAAGAGTTCATGCCTTCTCACCAAAGTGAGTGTGTGTGTGTGTCAAACAGCAACAGTAACAGACTACACTGGAACTGCAGTTGTATAGTCTTTGGAGATCAGGTGCTTGGAACTCCATAAAATGTCTTAAATATTCATGCAGTAGGGATTTATATAGTGGCATTTTAATTCTCAGTTCCTCAATACCGTTGCAATGCTCTCCTTGCCTTGTTGTGGCCACCACAAAACACTGACTTGACATTTACTGAGAATTTCTCATTTTATGTCCTTGGCTTTACAGTTCCCCATAAATCAGCTTTTCTTAATTACATCCATATTCATTTCCTAGGAAAGCACAAATACTCTGCTAATGCACTTTCTCTATTATACTTTCCTTAGGAATCTGTGTCTGCAAGCACTCAATCATCTGGCAGGAGCTTTAATTGCTTCCTGGCTGCCATCAGTTCAGAGCAGGGCTGGAGCTGCTCGGGCACGTTTAATTCAGGGGGAGAAGGGAACTCACGTGTGGCACCAGTGCCTTCCTGTCCCTCAGCACATTTGGGTGCCGTGCACAAGGCCCTGCAGCTCAGTCCCTCTGAGCCAGGAGGATGCTGAAGCTGGGACAACCCCTCAGATGCCAAAGCCTGGATTATTTATGTCCTGCAATGTGAATCCAGTCAGCCCCAGATCCCTAGCTGCCCTCTTTGGTGGGGATTTGTCTGCTCTGAGGTTCAGGGGAGTCAGCTTCACTTCTGCTTTGGGTTTTTGACAAAATCCGGGACTTTAACCTCAGCCTGCAATAAAGTTGAACCCCGCTGCCAGTATAAACACCATAATCAAACAGATTTTCCAGTGGACTGTGTAGAAATCCAACTGCAAGGCTCCACAACCTTCTGCATATCAACAGTAAAAAATAATGATGACTAATCAATAATATTTATCTGAGGGTCTATCAGGCTCCCAAGTAGAAGCCTGGACTGAAATCTTGGCAGAAACGAATTCAGGGACAGATTGCCTGCTGAGTTCATGCAGGGATGACTTCAGCAGCAGATTTCAGTGGCTGGCATTCCAGAGCTGAGGCAAACACTAATCCCAGGATCAGCAGGAACAGGGGCTGTGCAGGGGACAGGGCTGCTTTTCCAACTCCTCCTTGGTTTAGAACACACCTATGGCCTCCCCTGTGCCATGCTGCAGGAGACGTGGGCAAAGAATGGAACCAGTGCCGAGCACAGAAACTTGGAGCATCATTTCCTCCTCTGTTCCTGCCACATTTTACCCTCCCTCTCCAGGTATTGTGGCAATTAAAAACTTCCTTGTAGACTGGTTGTTACTGTTCAGGGGGAAATATCTTGGAAGTGGGGAGAGAAAACCAAAATGCAGCTTTTAATCCAGAACTAGATCTGAAAACTCGGCCCTTGAGAGGGATTTCAACCAAGCAGAGAGCATAAAATGGGAAGTTATCCCTGCGAGGTGGTGGCACTGCCTGTTCAGGAGGAACTGGCACCAGTGCTGGCAGGTGATGAAGAGCCTGATCAGCACAGGAGCGGGGTGGCTTAGAGATCATTGTGAGACCAGTGGTCTTAATGCTCATTAACTTACACCTATTTATTATATAATTAATTACGTTGTGTGTAAAACCATCAGTAGTTGTCTTAATTATTTTGTATTTGAATAAATCCCAAGCATGACACTGCTCCTGAACTAGTACAAGGATGGATCTGGGCACAATTTTGACCTAAAGCAGCAGCACAATGCATGTGCAATTAAACCTACTCAGCTTGGGAGTGCTAATTGTCTGCCCTCTGGTCTGAAGTGTTTAATCTCTTACAATGCAGTGATTTCACTGATTTTTCCAGTGGCTGTATTGTGAGAAACAATACCCACTTCTGTAACAGAAAAAGTAGATTAAGACTATTAGCATCAACTTCTGTTTCATTTTTTTTTTTACTCTGTACACACAGAAGAATGATGTCAAGATTCCTTTTCTCCTTCTTCCCCACTGCTTGAATTTCAGCTTTACCATCAATTTTATCACACAAACTTGGTAAATTCTCATCTTTCTTCCGCAGCTCCCTGTTGACAGCTGTCAGACTGTGCAAACCACCGGGAGAACCCTCCAGAGCTGAATGAGAAGATCTTGTCCATCATTCAGGACAGCTTTCACACCCCCTCTCATCCTTCCCCCCATTTTCTCAGCCCTGTCATTGCAGATTTTACCCCGAGGCAGGCTGTGGCTCCCTTCTGCTCCAGCTTCTGCTGCCACATCCCCTTTCCCTCCTGTTCTCTCCCCTATCCTATAAACCCCTGCCTGCACCACCCCTCTTGTGCACTGAGTGTTTCTGCCTCCTGACACTCTTCTTTCTAGCTGTGTCTAATGTCATCCCCTCCCATGCCAAAGTCCAGTTTCTAAACTCTTGACAGATGGTTTTCCATACTGTGATCATGGACTGAGCACCAGCATCATGGCTGGGAACGTTCCTGGCTGGAAACTCCTTCATATTGCTGCTCCTGGGGAACCCTATCCACCTCTGTCTCCATCCCAACCTTACCTTATCTTGTGATAAGTATATAGAGCAAGATACAAATTTACTCAGGTATCTACACTTGCTTCCAGAATTCAGGACAGGGATGGATGCCCTACAGCCTGTTCAGTTCCCCTGTCTGGATTCCAAGCCTCTGTGTTTGAACTCTTGTGTCCTTTGCACAGATCTTTGTGTGAAATATCTATCAGATATTTCTGAATATATATATATATATTTCTGAATATATCAGAAATATCTGATAGAAATATCTATCAGATATTTCTATCTCCAGCTGCATTATCACATCCCACTACTCTCAATTCCTCCAACCTTCAGACACTTCTGCTGACTCAAATCCACCCCTTAGAGTAGGTCTGTGGGTTGTTTTTCTGGAGCTGTTGTATTTTTTGTATTAAGTGATGGCTAAAAAGCAGTCAGTGGTATGGCACAAATAAAACAGTGTTGAAATAGGAAGGTGCTCATGTTTGGGGCTGTGTATTTTAGGCAGGAGCAGACTGGCTCAAGCAGCCATGAAGTTAATTGAGAGTTTCTGAATATGGTCCTGACTTAGCGATGTTTCCAAATGTTTGCCAACATACTTCCAAAATTATGCCATCAGAGAGAAAGTATCTGCTCTTGGAAGGCAAACTTCTGTTGTGATAGGAAAACCAAACCAGCTCTCTTTGCTTCTCTTCCTTGAGACAGACTCCACACGTCTCAGAGAACTCTCAGAGTACCTCTGTTCTAGGGGCTCTTTAACACCAAAGCACCAGCTTTGGTTGCCAAGTTTTGTGTATTTCCTGGTTTTTTAATTTACATTTTCATGTAAAAAAAGATTCTCTGACTTCCTGACTCTTATGACCACAGATGTGAGGATGCCATGGAAGCACCCAGTGAAACCCAGGTGTGACTTGCAGTGACAAGCAGGGGATTTCTACGTCCCACTGAGCCAGAAAGTCTCAAAGCAGCCTCAAAGACACAACAAAATGTCGATAAACTCTTCATAAACGCTATTTCAGTGGTTTTTGATGAACAGCATGTACAGATTGTCAGGACACCAGTCACTTGAAAAGGCAGGAGGACCCTTAAGTTCCACGAAGTCTAAAGAATTGATGGCAACTTTTCTCTGCTTCTGTACTTCAGGTAAGGAATCAAATGGACTTTCCTTTCTAGCATTGTGAGGCTGAACTCGTGTGTCACTGAGCCAGAAAGGGTGTGAATGCTGAGGATGGAGGGAATTACATGTTTCTTCATCCCCCAAGTGCTAAGTGCTTGTGCCTTTCTGAAGTAACAAAAGCCATCCATCCCTTTCACTCCTTTAGGGCTTTTTTACTGCGCTATAGAATTCATCCTCGTTTGTTGAAGAGACCTTGAGCAGTGCCATGATCCACCAGGAAGAATCACATGTGGGGTGTTGCCCTGATTTTTTTCAGCCTTCTCTTCTGTTTCACAGTTTCATGTTTTGGGTTCTTCTTCACGCTCTGGTCTGTAAACACAGCCAATGTTATGGTAGTTTCAAGGTAGTTTACATTCCTGTTCTTAAAGATACGGACAGCTGATGGACAGTTGTCTTAACCAATGGGATGGGGAGAGGTGTCAACCTTCTCCCCCCATCCCTGGCCTTTGTACAAATACTATATATGAAGTCAGACTTTCAAATAAAAGAGTTTTTAGTTCATGCCTTCTGATCAAAGTGTGAGTGTGTGTTTGTGTGTGTGTGACGAACTGCGTCACTGGGGTCTTGTCCTGATCCAATGCTCCTGCTGCGAAATGGGACATCCAATGTCTCTGCACAGGCGTGAACAATCGTGCACAGAGCTCACCAGAAAGACCACAGCCCTGCCTTTGGGTGCTGGCTTGTTTCAGGGTGTTAACCCAAAAGGAGAAGGCACATGGCGGGATTCTTGGGGCTACCCTGGGCAGGTCCAGAGCTGGACTTGATGGTCCCAGTGAGTGCCTTCCAGCTCAGCACATTCTGTGGTTCTGTCACAAGCTCGGGGTTCAGAGCGTGGCAGTGCTTAAGTCACACAGCTCCTGTGTCCCCTCATGGAATGCCCTGATCAGTGCCCCCGTCCCAGTCCATGGCAAGTTTGGCAGTGGCATCCCAGCGAGGCTCCCACACGGCCATGGCCTCACACGACGCCTCCTTCCCTCCCTGGCCTTGGGCCGGCTGCCATGGGCACAGGGGACAGCGGGGCCGGGAGGGCTCAGCTGGAGCCCAGCAGGGCCACCCCGGAGCACAAGGCACAGGAGTGTGTCCAGACTGTTCTGGAAGGAGCTCCACAGCCTCCCTGGGCTCTGCTCGGGGCTGGGCAGCAGTTGCGCCTCCCGTGCAGGGCAACGCCCGCGATCAGTCCCTGCCCGTTCCTCTGGGGCCGCTGCTGGCCTGGAGCAGAGCCTGGCGCTGCTCCGCCCTCCCTGCACACAGGGACACCCGGGCCTGAGGGGCCGCAGCTCCCTCAGCCTTTCCTGGGCACCGAGATGCTCCAGGGCCCTTCAGCAACCTCGCAACGGCCGAGGGGCGGGCACGGCAGGCCCGGGCCGGTTCGAAGGCCCGCGGGG
>WBMY01009722.1:9046-29138 GCA_013397315.1 Donacobius atricapilla | reverse complement strand
GTGTGTATGTCTGAGTGTCTGTGTGTGTGTGTATCTGTGCCTGTGTGTCTGTGTATCTGTGCCTGTGAGTGTGTGTGTATCTGTGCCAGTGTGTGTTGTATGTGTGTATCTGTGCCTGACTCTGTATCTCTGCCTGCCTGTGTGTTGTTTGTCTGTGAGTGTGTGTGTGTTGTGTCTATCTGTGCCAGTGTGTGTGTATGTTGTGTGTGTGTCTGTGTATCTGTGCCTGTCTCTGTGTGTGTGCCTGTGAGTGTCTGTCTGTGCCTGTCTCTGTGTCTGTCTGTGCCTGTGAGTGTGTATCTGTGCTGGTGAGTGTGTATCTGTGTGTCTATCTGTGCCTGTGTCCATCTGTGCCTGTGAGTGTGTCTCTGTGCCTGTGTCTGTGCCTGACTCTGTCTGTGCCTCTGTGCCTGTCTCTGTGTCTTTCTGTGCCTGTGAGTGTGTCTCTGCCTGTCTCTGTGATGTCTGTCTGTGCACTGTGCCGGTCTCTGTGCCTGTGTGCCTGTCTCTGTGCCTGACTGTGAGTGTCTGTGCCGGTGAATGTCTATCTCTTTATGTCTCTGTGCCTGTCTCTCTGATGTCTTTCTGTGCTCTGTGCCTGTGTCTANGGGCAGAGGCAGGGCCGGAGCCGGAGCCGTTTCCGCTGCCCGGGGCCTGGCGCAGTGCCCTGTGTGGGTGAGGGAAGGAGCTGCTCTGCCCCGGGCACTCCTGGCTGCAGCAGGCTCTGCCCTGGCTGCTGGGAACATGGCACACCGGGCACGGGGCCGTTCTCACTGGCAGCCTAATCTGGCTGCAGTTTCCCAGTCAGTGTAATCCAATCATAAATTACGTGTATATTGATTATTTGCTTTGTTCTTGCACATTTTACAGCCGTTACTGTGCTGCTTTGTTTAATTATACAAATGTTTTTGTGAGCTCTGGATTGAACATTTCAAGATGATTCTTGATTTAATTTAAGTGGTAACTGCTCATTCATTAATCATGCTTCTATTTCCAAAATTATTTTTACTCTGGGATTGTTCATGCTTAGCTACAATCTAGATGAGGATTATTTTGGAATTGTAAAGCATATTCATGCAGCCTTTTTTCCTGATCACTGAAGTGTGGATATCATGGTGTAAGCAAATAATATCCTTTGTGCTTCAATGATCTCCAGTCTCGATTTCAAATTTCTGCAAGATGTGCAGGCTTTATTGCATTTCACACCAAAATCTTTTAGAAATAGCCCTGAACAAGCCTGGCTCTCACACTGAGGATGTGTATTGAATATTGATTTAACTTGCCTGTGTTGTGTGCATATAAACATTTATCTGTGGAGGTCTCAAACAGTCACAAAAGATGTTGTCTAAGATGTCAGGAGGTGTGCAAGCCTAATTCTGGAGCTGTGAGTGCCTCTAATTCAGGATTTCCTATGGCCTAGAGAATGGACGTGATTTCAAAGTGCTTTTCAGAATGCAGTAGAGGTTGCCAGCATTGATGTGGCCTTTATCATGTGTGTTGAAAAGATCTCTCGGAAAACATTCAACTACAGCGACCAGCATTCTTTAACATACCTCAGCCCATATCATCCAAATCAGAAGAGTTCCATCCACCAGGAGTTCCCAGCAGAGCCTAGGGAAGCAGGCTGTTCATCAGAACAGAAATAAGGAGTTGTGCTTCCCAGAGCCATGAAAATCGGATCATTTTGTATTTCACATTGGGGCACAGAGATGCCGCAGTGCCCAGGACTCCTCCTGCTGAGGCGAAGTTGATGAGGAAACAGTTAATTCCCGCTCAGTTTTGCAGTGAGTGTCCACACCCACCAGATGGAGCTTCGGGCTCCAGTGGAAAATTCCAGAAATTGAGCGAGAAGTGTGTGAATGACTTAGGAGATCTCTGTCTGCTGGGCTGCAGGAGGTGCTTTTTTACCCTTTAAATAAAGAATGAATGGAGACTCAGGTGTGTCAGCCTTACTGATTTCTTTCACTACAACTGCCTTCCATAGTTCTTCCTTGGATGGGAAGTTGGGAGTTCTTAATGCAAGAGTCAAGCTGAGGCTAGGCAGCAAGCCCAAACAAAAAGGTATAAACCAGAGTTTCATAAGCCTTTGCTGAAAAGGGCCTGTAACCACTGAAACAGGATGCTAAAAGTTCTTAGTCTCAGAATTTCTCCCAAGGATGAGGTGGTTTTCTGTAGTACCACATTTTAGATGGACTTTTCTCCTGAGGCCATGTTTGTGTAGGGTGCCCTGAGAAGTGGTACAAAATGGTCCTTTTGTTTTGACACGCAACTTGAAACTGATTTTGGGAGCTGCTGATCTAATCTCTGAAGTGGTTTTTAGTATTTTTAAATCCTTGGCTTTTTGACAAAGGGGCTGTTAACAAATTGCCTGTGAGGGAGAGCTGGAGTGTGTCCTTTGCACAGCGTGGCTCGGGTCTTACCGTGCTTTGTCCAGGTAGCAGCCTGCAGCTGGGGATTTCTGTCAGCTCAATAATCTCAGTTCAAAAGCTGAGGTTTCCAGGGGCTGTGTGCTGATTCCTCTTCCATGGGCCCCGTCCTGTTTTGGGTACAGACCCGAGCAGGAGGGCTGGGGGCTCACTCGGAGCAGGTGCAGGCTCTGCACCCCAAATCCCTGCTGGAGCTGAGCGGTGAGCAGCTGAGGGCCCACCCTGCTGCTGGGCAGGAGCTCCCTGCTGCAGGTGGCTGAGGAGGTGCTCTCAGAGGGAAATGGCACCGTTACAAAACAGCCTCCCCCCAGGATTATAGGGGATTGCTAAAGGAGCCCTCAGTTGTCTGGCATTTCAGATGTGCTGCTAAACTGCAAATCTCCTTACCTTCACAGGAGTGTGGGTGCACAGCCCTCGCAAAACTAGGCCAGAAATGCTTAAATAAGGAGGAAAGGGAAGAGTTCAGCAGAAGAAAGTGAAAATGCTCCATGTCAGCCAGTGAGAGGTGTGTTGGAATAGACTCTTCAATCACTCGGTTCAGGGAGGAGAGAGAATTCATTGCAGCTCTTGCTTTCAAGGAAGCTCTCAGTAGTTTCTGTTCTCCCAAATCCTCACTTCTCTCTGATACTTCTGCTCCCTTTTTGTCTCACTTGCTCACTCCTCCCTGAGATAAACGTTGTGCTTCCTGGCTATCACTGCTCCCTGCCCAGCTGTCCTGAATTGTCAGGTCCCAGAGTCCCAGGGACAGCCCATCCCTGTCCTCATGTGAATATAGAATATTCTGCACCATCACATCACAGAGCATCATTTAACCTGCATACACAGACAGGCAGCTTTTCTGTTGCTGTGGGAACCGCAGGTTCATTTTCTTGCATATTCTCCCTGTATTTTAAGAGATTTCAGAGTGTTGCACTGCCAGCCTTCTCTGCCAACCTGTTTCATGGCTGGCTTTTAGAGCACGCTGTGAAAGGCAGTTTGCTGGGCAAATTGTTAAAAGTTACCTTGTTTGAAAAGCAGTTGGAGTAGGGCAATAAAAGTATCAGGAAACCAAGTCTTGTTTCATCTCGCCCAGGAACACAGAGCTGCTGCCAGCTCTGATGTATGATTCTGTGTTGGGCTGTTACGTATAAACCAGTAACTTCTTCAGCTTGAAATACTGGCAAAATACTGGCTAAAATCAAAGGGATTTGGATGACAAGGTAAGAAGCATGCCAGATGCTTGGGGATCCTTGTCAGCAGCACAGCACAGGGAAATGATCCTCAGTGTTTGGGAGACACAGCGTGGGATGAAGTACTTCCCTGAGCTCAGTATCATCAGCCTGATGCAGTAATTGCCACTGATCTGCTCTCGAGGCTGATGGGTCCTCACCCAGAAGTGTGTTTGCTGCAGGGAGGACTCCCTGGGAGAGAGTTCATTTGGACTTCTAGACACACAGGGACACAGTCAGCCTTCTAGTCAGGAAATGAGCCCGTGTGGAACAGAATAACCCATCATCCATCCTTGCATGGCTGAAGGCATGGGTGATGCTTATGTGTTAAAGCACATGCAATGTTCCAATATTCAGTTTCGCTGCTGCGTGAAGCATTTTAAGAATGTTGTCTTTTTAAATTTCTTAAAATGTTATCGTGTCTTGTGCTGGAAGTGTATTTGCCAAAGAAAAGCACTCTGCACTTCAGGCTGTGGATGTTCTATCTGAATAATCAAGAGATTAAAATCTAACTATTTATATTGCCTTATTCCCTGGCAGAGTAATTATTAATGACTCAACAAGTTTTGCTTTTATAAACTTTAGATTGGGTAGTTTCAGATTTCATGGTTCTGATGTAACGTGTTGCGTTTCCAGCCTGTGCAAGACTGGCTCTCCATCCGTGGGTGATGTCAGCTGAAGAGGGATCAAACAAAGTGTGATCATTTATATGCCATCCCCCAAACTTCCCATCCTCTGCCAGCCTTAACCTGGGTGCTTCCCAAGACCTGTGTGTCCCCTCTTTGATGCCCCGTGGTCATGTCAGGTGGGACCTGTTGGTTTGGGAGCCTCCCAGGAAGCGTCCAGGGGTGGTCCCAGTGTCCCTGGCTGTGCTGTGGTGCCCATGGGTGCGCTGCCCAGGCTGGGTGCGCTGTGAGAAGGAGCATTCCCGGGCTCTGCGCTGCTGGGTGTCCGAACTGGGGAGCTGAGCTGAAATCTGAGCTCTGCAGCCTTCCTCGGGCAGCGTCCCCCAGCAGAATGAGACCTGCTGCGACTCGCAGCGCAGCTGCCCTGCAGCCCCAGCGCAGGCACGGGGCTGCGGTTTGTACCGATCTGAGAGTGCCTTTATCACATCTCTCCTCTCTTGTCTCTGCTCTGTTTTGTCCAGCAGGATATGAGCCTTCCCCTGTGCCCTGGCTTGGGGCTCCCCCGGGGAGTGTCACAGCCCTGAGGGGGCCGTTCTGCAAGGAGACTTGGCTGTGGAGGCTTGTGCTTGCAACCTGTCCAATGAGTCTGAGACGCCCAAGCACCATTCACTTTGGAGGTAAATGCCTCACCAGAAGTACTGCAGGCATGGGGAGAGTCGAGATTTTCATTTGGCTAAGTATGGGCAAAGGGTAGTCGCAAGGATAGTTTTGACTGTTCACTTCTGAGGTTTGGACATTTTGAACTTAAAGGAACACCAACTTGGACTGTAGAAAAGTTGAGAGGTTGGGGGGCTTTGGGTTCAGGCACTCTGACAGCTTCACTGCAGATTAATTGGTTTCCTGGTTTAAAATTTTCCCTCTTCTGTCGGTTTAAAACCGTCTGAGGTGAAAGTGAAAGCTGGTTTAGACTGCAGGAGAGATGACTGAAATGCTAAACAAACTGGGGGAAACCTCTGACTTGGGATAGGGAAGTTCAGAGATCTGCAGATTAAGTTGGACGTCCCTTTAAGTTATTCCTTGGTATATGGCATGAATCTCAAGTGAAATGTTTCATTTTGGAAATTCAGCGGAAATGTTCTTTATTAAGGTATTTTCTATCAATTGTCTATAAAATAATCAGTCAAAGTGGGCTGTATAAAGGGAGGGGGGGGAAGAATCCTGTGAAAAGATAAAAGCAAAGGGGGGAAAGCCCCCAACAACAAACCATTGTAAAACAAATGAAAGAAAGTGCAACAATGACAGATTGAAATGTTGGTACTTGCCTTGGGTAAGGGAGGGAGAACCATTTGCATGATGTGTTTCACTTGCAATTTCTTCATGTTATTGTTATTGAAATTGAACCAGGTTACCGATAAAATTGTAATGATAATGTACATTTACAAAGTTAATGAGTTAAGTTTGCTCTCGTAAACAGCAGTAATGTCCTGGCAGCCAGCCCACAGAGAACTGAAACTGTGGTACAGATTTGCAGTGGCTGGGTTGCGCTGAGGATGCTGATCCTGGGTTCCCGATGCTTTTTGACTTTAATGCCAACTGTTACTGAGAAATATTTAACACCCAAACCCAGGCTGTCTGGTAGAGAGCTACCCTTTTAATGAAGTAATTTTTAGCATAATCTGAATTTTATGTACTAATGTGTTACCACACTGCATGAATTTTTTTGATTATGATGTTTGACTCTGCTGCAGCCCTTCCCTTTTAGCATTATTATGGATATTAAGAAATTTGGGGTTGAATTACTGGAATGAAAGCCATGGGATCATGATACAGACCTAACAAAGGCAATGGACCAGAGTTTAAGTGTGTGGGGTGGGCTGTACTGTAGGGGAAAGGAACAGCTTTTAGAATAAGGGTTTGAAACATTGCTTTTTCTGTAGGAAAAAGATGGAGTATTGCATGCTGGGAACAAGTGCTTTCCATAAGGTAGCTAAATTTTAAAAGTACGTTTGTTTCATTTTGTTTTAGGCTTTGCTTAAGTATTGTAATCTAGTAATTTTGTCCTTTCTGCAGTTTTCATTTTGATTCGACCTCTGCAAATCTTTCTTCAAAACTTAACAAAAACCCAACCAAAAACCTCAAACCTGGCCTACAACTGCAGTTTGTTATTTCTGAAACATTGTTCAGTGTGTACAGAAAAATATTTAAAGGTTATCGATAGTGGTATAAATTCTTCCATGATTTCAAAATTGCAGGTACTATCACTGTTACATTTGAAAATGTGAATGTGTTGGGTGACTACAGAGAAATGACCAAAAGTGAAAACAATTTGTTAAGTGTAGTCTCCACTGACACCTCTTTAGAAACAAAAAGCCCTAAGCCTCAAAACACCAACCCCAAGAAGCCCCATCCCTCAGGAATCCTGTCAGCAGAAACTCCAAATAAATAATCTCTTTTTTTTTTCCCCTCTTTGTTCCTGGGAATAGCAAGACACAACACACTTGGAGGAAGTCTGGGTAGATGAGTCAGGACTTATTTCATTAACTGCAGTTAAATGTTTTGGCCAGGTTTCCCCAGGAAACAAAGCTTACACAATTTTTCAGATCGTGGCTTGTCTCCTCATCCCCTCTCCCTCCTCCCAGCCAAGAGAGCCATTTTCACCCAAATTGGGTGGAGGTGGAGGTCTGGAAAGGAAAAGGAGCACCTTGAAGTTGGATTAAATGTATCTGTCCAGGAAGAGAGGAGACAGGTTTGAAAAATCCCCGAGTTCCCTTCACACCTCTGTCCAGGCACAGCCTGCTCCTCCACGGGAGCAGCAGTGCCAGGGGGCTGCCAAAGGCTCCGGGGAAGGAGGAGCTGCAGGGAGGGGATAGAAATGTCACTGCCCCAGCTCAGGAGGGAAGAGGAGGAGCAGGGCCCTGCCTTGGCTGAGTGTGTGAAGTGGGGAGCTCGGAATGAGGCGTTGTGCATGTCTGGAGTGCATTATTCCATGGATGCGATGTTGTTGCAGGTACAGCAGCAGCTCATGATGCCCCGTAAAGCTTTTCTTTCCCAGAAAGAAAAGCAGGCTCGTGCCAGGGAAAGGGATATGTTGAAAAAGAGGAGGAGGCGACAAGACTATCTCAAAAGGAGCGTGGAGCCGCAGAAAAATGCAGAAACAATAAAATGGCACAGAGATGATGAGAAGAGGAGAGAAAATGAGCAAGTTAAGGACAAAGATATCAAGAAGCGGTGGAGACAGGATGAGAGAGAACGACGAAAGAATGTGGACGCTATGAATTGGCACAGGGAAGAGGAGAAGAGGGAAAATGAGCGAGGTAAGGACCAAGAAGGCCGAGAACCAGCAAAGAAAGGAGAGGGGGAAAGAGCACGGAAAGGATGGACCTTGTGAAGCTGCAGAGGATGATGAGGGGGAGAGGGGAAAACAGAAAAAGCCGTTGTGTTTTGTAAGCATGCACAGAAATAACAGCAAATAGTATCTTTTAGTTTAAAATTGATGAAAAATCTGCTTTAATGCACTAGAGTTCTTACACTGCTGATTGTTTTAATAAGACACGATTGAGCTGAGGATGTCTGATGGGACAGAACAGGCTGGGTTTGCACCTTGCTTATACTAATGTCTGTTTTGCACTCTTGCTCACACCTAATGCTTTGTTCAATGCTATAGCTGGTAATTCTGGTTGTCAGATCACCAAAAAGCTCAGGTCTTCTCAGTCTTCATAATAGGAATAAATGAGAACATTAGGAAGGGAAGGGTCAACCTCATGTGCTCATAAGAGAAGGTAAAACTGATGCTTTATTTCATTCTTTTTAATAACGTTCCTAAGAGGGTTGTAATCACATCCCCAGTTGTATTCTGAGGTCAGTTATTTAGAAAAGTTGAATGGACGTGTAAATTTCATGGATTGCTTTTAAGGAACATTCAGCTCGAGAGATAAAAAGAAGAAATGAGACGCCATTAAGCAGAAACTCTTCCCTATGAGATCCTGATAGAGGTATCCCAGAGCAGCTGTGGCTGCCCTGGATCCCTGGCAGTGCCCAAGGCCAGGTTGGACGGGGCTGGGAACAGCCTGGGATGATGGAAGGTGTCCTTGCCATGGCAGGGGTGGCACTGGATGAGCTTTAATGTCCCTTCCCGCCCAGGCCATTCCATGATGATCCAATGAAGAAATGACCTTAGTGCAGGAGGGGCAGCTGGAGCGGCCCCTGTGAAGAGCCCTGGCCAGCTCAGGTCCGCGGTGCCTGAACAAGATAAAAGGCGCCAGGCACCAGGGGGGTTGTGAGCAGCTTTGGGAGATTCCATAATTGCTTTTCATTTGCATTTCCCAGCAATGCTGCCCCCAGACCCTGCTGAGTGCAGACCTGCTCAGTGCAGTGCTCAGGGTCCCCCACGTTCTGTGCCTGCGGCTCGTGGGAGGCTTCCCTGGCAGTGGCAGGACATGGTGGCATTTCCAGTCAAGCAGAAAGAGAGTAAAACCTAGAGTAGGTTTGCTAGAAAACTAAAATGGTGCTGTCGTGGTTCCTTTACACAGCAGCATCTTCCTCCAGATGATTTCTTTAGGTCTATTTCTGGTTGAAAAGCATTATTTTACTCTGCAGCCTGTGACAGTTAAAGATCCATTGTGCTTGGTTGTTCTGTACCAAAGCTGAGACATCAGCCAAACAGAAGGAGCACCCTGAGTAGTGTCCAGGCATGAAAGTAACACAGTGGGGCACAGCTGGAATATTGGCTGAAGATTTCAGTGCAGAGAAAAAGGCTGTGTTGGTGTGAGGCACCTTTCCCAGAGTCACAACAGCCTTGTTCCCTGTGGGTGCTGTGAAGCAGCACTGGGTCAGAGCAGGAACAGCCCAACACCTCTTACCTGGGGCATCGGAGGGGGGTCCTGACCAGGGCCAAAGTGCAAAAGACCCACTGGAGAATTCAGAATTCAGTTGCACTACATTGAAACAGCTTTTGCAGGGCAGAGACAGGTGCAGGCTTTCTGTGCGCTGTCCCCTCTGATGTGACTGCTGTGGGGTTTGGTGTTTCTCCCGCTGTCCAAGGGCGCACCTTCTGTGGGGTGCTGGGGCTGAGATCAGGGGGATCTGTGCGCTGGCACAGGAGTGGAGTGGAGAAAACATTCACTGTTGCAAATGTGAAATGAGAACTTTGGTGCTTCTGTTAGTCATCTTCTGCTCTGTCATAGCTTGTCTCTTCTGCTTCCGTTTGGCCGCTGAATTCTAGGAGTCTGAGTTCTAGGAGTCAATACCTGGCTGTGGACAAGACCTTTGTGCTGAGAACTGCACAAACAGAGCAAAAGAAGGTTCCAGATACTGCTCACAGTCACTGTGCTTCCTTTGCCACTCCCTTGTGACTGGTGCAGTCAGTTCGTGTACGCACACATGGACATGAGGGAGAGCTTTGGGATCTGCCTTCGAGGCACCTGGAGAGCCAGCCCGGGTTTTTCTAGCCAGGGTGTTGTTGGGGTTGGTTTTAAGCAGTCATTTATTCATTCCACCCAGCACTTCAGTGTGGATTGATGTGGTCAGATGTGCTCCAGGTGTCCCTTAGGCATCAGCCTTTGGTCAGATAAAGGATGCCTCATTTCCAGAGCAGCATTAATGCCTAGATGATGGTTTGAGAGGCTGCTTAATCCCAGCTGCTATTATGTCCCCATCCAAGGAGGTGCTGTCGGAGTGATGTTTACATTACAATTGGAGTTACTTGCTGTAAATAGAAATGGATGGAGATGCTAAAAGCTTTTGTTGTAGTCACAGCCTGTAATAATACCAGATTATATCTGGTCCTCCACTCACTATGATCAAATAGTCAGACATTTCCTAAATAAAACAAACTGTATTTGCCCAAGGATGAGGGGTTTTGTTCCAATTAGGTGAGTTGGATTCAGCTATTCAGCAGAACTTGGAAAGTAAGGTTGATGTTAAAAGCTGAGATTTAAAAGTTCAGCTTTCAGGTGTGAAGATCTAACTCCATCCTCTGTTAGGATGGGTGGTGATAGGAAGATCCAGGGAATTTCATGTCTTGAAAATTTGACTGAGGCAGGAAGATGCTGTAGACAGACCAGAGATGTCGTTTTCAGGCAGTTGTAAATAATTGGCTTTCTCTGAGTTTCTGTATATCATGGTAGCTGTGGCGTGCTCAGCTGTATTAGACACAGGAACTAAGAGAAAGCATTTGATTCCTTTGGTGAAGAAGTTCAGTGGCATTTTGAAATCAGCTGCTTGATATCAAGCAGTATTTTGAGACTTGTGGCTGACTGAGGTGTACAAGTGATCAGTGCCTAAAGACAAGCTCTGCACTGACTCTGGCTGTGTCATGAGACCAGAAATGCTTTTCTTTGCAAGCACAGGGGTTCATTCCTCAGGTGGGCACTTGGGTTTTGAGGAAAGCAGCCCGGCTTGCCAGGAGCTTTAACATGCACTGTGTTCATGCACTGCTCCTTCTGCAGTTCGTATTAATCACCAGGAATAGCATTCCTGATGGTCTCCTTGGATTTGAAATTCACTGGAAAATATTAATTCAAATCCTGACCATACTTGATTGAGCTGCTTCACTGAATCTTTTCTGAAAAATGGGATCATGCAGCAACTGGAGGTGTTTCTGAAGCACTGAAATCACTTTTCATGTCTTTAAGAGGGACCTGGCTTGCTCTAGGTTGTGTCAGACATTGTTTTTACGGTACAGATGAGGATGGAAAAGAGCAGTTTGTGAGTTGGATTCCCTTCAGCTGGGCAGGCCCAGCCAGGCCCGGTGGAACTGTGGGCACTGATGGAGGGAAGCTGACAATTCCCAGGGACACGGAGAGGTTTCAGCATCTCTTGTACTTTTCCCAGTGGTTTCTCTTTATCACTGAAAGACACTGAAATCTCTTGTAAGACTGACACAAACCTTAAAGCTCAGCGTGCCAGTTTTCAGATCAGTTAGGATACATTGCACAGGAGACAATTAAATTCTGAAGTACTTCAGTGAGGGGATGGGTAAAGACAGACACTCAAATGAAAGTTGTTTCCAGAGGCAGCCCATTGCTCCTGCAATAGCTGTTCCATCAGTTTGTGGCCTTTTTAGAAGTGCCCTCTGCATGGGCAGCCTCAGCAAGGAGCAGCCAGAGCATGTAAAGTGTGTTAGGGAATGGTTCAGCTCTGATACAGTTCTGTGGGGGAATGAGGCAGAATTACTGATAATTAAAAGTGCAGCACCATCAGACAAAACACATTTGACTTAAACCTTTTCTCTTACTCTTCTTTTCCAATAGAAACTATGTTCCAACTTCCTGTCAACAACCTTGGCAGTTTAAGAAAGGCCCGGAAAACTGTGAAAAAAATACTTAGTGACATTGGTTTGGAATACTGTAAAGAACATATAGAAGTAAGTATGGCACCTCCAAGGGTTAGAGCTAGAATGCTCCAGAGTTAGGGGGACAGGGAGGTGTTTGTGTATGCCATGATTTATTTTTAGACATGTTTAGGTTCCACACAAAGTAGGAGTTCATTAGAAACTTGAGATATAATGTACCTGTAACCACTTCTAGAAGCATTTGTGGCTACTGAAATCCAGGAATGCTGCAAGACCCAGGAATGGTGTGGGATGTTGGGGCTGCAGCAGGTGCTGAAGTTACAGAATCACATCTGTGCCTGCGTCAGTTCCTGCAAGGGAAGGGTGTTGGTGCTGCTCTTCCGGACAAACTCCATCGCTGTGGCTTTGCCTGTTCTTTCAGTGTCTCTTTAAAGAGCGTTTAAGTGAGATGTGTAAGAAAGAAATGCCAGTTCTTCATACTGGCAGAATTTGTGGAGCAAGTCTCATGTTTAAGAGGAGAATTCTGAACTGGGACAATGTTACTTGCAGCATTGATTTCAGTGGAGGTGTTATTTTTGATTCTTTATATGCTGCTGACCTCATGCCAAAGGTGAAATGCTAAAGAAATGCTTCATAAGATAATTTTTTTAATAAGAATTGGATGTCTTGGACATCACACATAACCAACTTTATAAGCTTCCTGTGTGAAATTATTTAAAAGCCAAACAAAACCAACCAAACAAAATAAAGACCACGACACCACCACCCCCAGAAAAAGCAGCCGAAAAACCCCAAATCCTCCCATCAGTTTGGGAACACTTTTCTCCAGGATGGCTTTTGGAATGAGATGAGTTTGTAACTACAGTGTTGGGTTGGTCAGGAGGATGAGTGGTGAGGACATTCAGCAGGTGTTCTGTGATATGGAGAACATTCAGAGCTGTCCCCGTGCCAGGAGGTGCCCCCCAAACTCCCCCACCGCCCTGAGTGATGGCCTCTGCCTTGGCCAGCAGCACCTGGGGGGTGCAGGGGTGCTCAGGGATTGCTTAAGGGAGCCCTTGGGCCTTGGTTCTGACTCTCTGTCCTCTCTTCCCATCTTCCCTTCTGCAGGATTTTAAGCAGTTTGAACCTAATGACTTTTATTTGAAAAACACTACATGGGAGGATGTGGGACTATGGGACCCATCGCTTACAAAAAACCAGGTTGGTAAGAGATTCAGTTGACACTGAGGCTGGAGATGGGTCGTGCTGAGGAGCTTTTCCTGCAGTTTTCCTCACAGATTTTCAGGTGCTGGCAGCTCAAGGGACAGCAAAAAGCTGTGTGCTTTTTTCTTAGTTTTGTTGAGCTGTTCTGGTGTGTATCTCAGGGGCCTGGGTGGCCAGCACTGCAGAGCTGTTCCCTAGCCCAGCACAATTTCACCAGCCCTCTGGCCAAAAGATCAACAGCTTTATACAATTGGCAGCGAGTCTTTCACCTTTCTTAAATGTTATATTCCCGGTTTTCATCCCTTCCAAAGCGGTTTCACTGGAAACTCTGCTGTTCAGTGCAGGGTCACTGTCAGTGCAGCCCTGGGTCCCACAGGCTGCCCCACGTCTGCTCTGGGCGTTTCTAGTTCTGCACAGCAGCTCAGGAGCACTGGAAGTCCTGCTGCTGTGATGTTTCTGAGCCAGTAACGAAGGGATTTTGCGTTGAGCCAGCAGTGGAGGGAGGAAATGATGTTGGTTCAAGCAAGTGGTGAGGGCTGCAGCAGCTCTGCTGGGGCTGCAGGACAGAGTCACCCCAGCAGTGAAACCTCTCTGTAAAGGGCACCTGTGTGAGCCCCTCAGAGCTCAGGTCCTGCTCTCAGAGGAACCTGGGACCCATCCTGGGATGGATTCCTACTGTCAATCTGAAAAGGACCATTTCGTCTTGCATGAAATACACTGATGTCGCTTTTTCTAGGTAACCCAGAATAAAAATCGTAATATCAAAGGAGACAGCTCTTGGTTGGTTTGCTGGGGCCTGTCCACCAGGAGTGTGAGGCTTCAGCAGGTGGCCAGAGCAGAGTGCAGCTCTCCAGCTCCCTCACCTGTGACCTGTGTAGCTCAGTGCACAGGGCTCGTTGTGACACTCAGGAGGAATCTCTGTAACCCTGAGTTCTGTGTTACCCCACCTGAAGTGCCAGGCTGCTTGTGGCTGTCCCTGAGGCCACTGGCACTTCAGACTGTGCTACAGCAGTTGACAGGAGCGGCACTGGCACCGTGTGAAATGGGACAAAAGCTGCAGGCAAACTGCAAGGGTGGAATTCCCCGATTCCTTTTTGTTCCTCATTCAAGATTGATATAAAAATCAGGTTTGTGCTTTGATTACAAGGAAGAGACTTAGTGGATTTAAGTGCCTGTACAGCTTGTGTCTTGGTAAGCTTAAATCCTTTTGTTCACCAAAAAGAAGTTTGGAATTCCATCTTTGCTATTAAAGTGTCTAATGGATAAAGACACTGAAATAGCTCAAGCTACAGATCCATATTACATCTCTGAAGTTTGGCAGATTCAGGTGGGCATTACCTCATCTGGGTACAGTCCCATTTCCTCAAACAGTCCTGCTTGGCTTTCCCCAGAGAGGAGCTCACAGGGACCTTTTCTCGCAGCTCAGCTGCAGGGAGGAGGCTTTTGGTGACTGATAGGGAAAGACATTTCTGACTCAGCCTCACCTGCCAAGGTCACGGTTAAACCCTGGAGGGACCCCTTGGCACTCACCACATGGGGTGTATGTTTGTGTGATCAGCTTTTAGGGCCTGATTTGCAGGCCACAAGTGGGAGAGGAGTAAATTGAAGGTTTGAGACAGTTGCAGGGGGGCTCGTGAGCGTTGTTTAGAAAGGTTGTGTAGAGGGTCTCACGGGTGTCACTTTGCTGAGAAGTGCTGTTGAATTTAGTCTGTGCTCTGTTCTCTGTTCAAGGACTATCGGACAAAGCCCTTTTGCTGCAGTGCATGTCCCTTCTCCTCGAAGTTCTTTTCAGCCTACAAAAGCCACTTCCGGAATGTTCACAGCGAAGACTTTGAGAACAGGATCCTGCTCAACTGCCCCTACTGTACCTTCAACGCGGACAAAAAGACTTTGGAAACGCACATTAAAATATTCCATGCTCCCAATGCCAATACACCGAGTGGAGGCATCAGCACTTTCAAAGATAAAAACAAACACGAGAGCCTTAAACCCAAGCAGGCTGACAGTGTGGAACAAGCTGTTTATTACTGTAAGAAGTGCACTTACCGTGACCCGCTCTACGAAATCGTTCGAAAGCACATTTACAGGGAACATTTTCAGCACGTTGCTGCTCCTTACATAGCCAAGGGAGGTGAAAAGTCCCTCAATGGTGCAGTTCCGCTGAGCTCCAGCGCCCGAGAGGAGGGGGGTATCCACTGCAAACGATGCCTTTTCATGCCGAAATCCTACGAAGCTTTAGTCCAGCACGTGATCGAAGACCACGAGCGGATCGGATACCAGGTCACGGCCATGATCGGTCACACCAACGTCGTGGTTCCCAGATCGAAACCTTTGATGCTGATAGCTCCCAAACCCCAGGATAAAAAGCCTATGGGACTCCCTCAGAGGATGGGAGCCCTCTCCGCTGGCAGCGTCCGCTCGCTCTCGTCGCAGCAGATGATGAACAGACTCACTATACCAAAGCCCACGTTAAATTCTGCAGGAGTCAACATGATGTCCAACGTTCACCTACAGCAGAACAATTACGGGGTTAAATCGGTGCCCCCCAGTTACGTGGGTCAGCCAGGGGGGAGGCTCAGCCTCAGTGGCAATGCACCTGTTTCTCTTTCCCAGCAATCGCAGAGCATGAAACAGTTTTCGGCGAGTGGCAATGGAAGGCCTTACACTCTGGGAGGGGAGCAGAGGTCCCCGGCCTCGGCCAGGTACTCGCTGCAGTCTGCCAACTCCTCCTCGCTGTCGTCGGCGCAGCTCAAACAGACGTCGCTGTCGCAGTCCCAGGCGGCGTCCCGAGCTCTGGGCCAGTCTGGCTCCAAATCCCCCGTGGCTGCCACAGGTCCTTCCGCTGTCAACACCTCGTCCACGCAGAAGTGGAAAATCTGTACAATCTGCAATGAGCTCTTCCCCGAGAACGTGTACAGCGTCCACTTCGAGAAGGAGCACAAGGCCGAGAAGGTGCCCGCGGTGGCCAACTACATCATGAAAATCCACAACTTCACGAGCAAATGTCTCTACTGTAACCGCTACCTGCCCACGGACACGCTGCTCAATCACATGCTGATCCACGGGCTCTCCTGCCCCTACTGCCGCTCCACCTTCAACGACGTGGAGAAGATGGCTGCCCACATGCGCATGGTGCACGTGGACGAGGAGATGGGCCCTAAAACTGACTCCACCCTGACCTTTGATCTGACCTTGCAGCAGGGCAGCCACACCAACATCCACCTCCTGGTCACCACCTACAACCTGCGCGATGCTCCCGCCGAGTCCGTCGCTTACCACGCTCAGAACACGCCCCCGGTCCCGCCAAAGCCGCAGCCCAAAATCCAGGAGAAATCCGACGTACCCGTCAAAAGCTCTCCGCAAGCAGCGGTGCCCTACAAAAAAGACGTGGGGAAAACTCTGTGCCCTCTGTGCTTTTCAATCCTGAAAGGCCCCATCTCCGACGCGCTGGCGCATCACCTCCGGGAGAGGCACCAGGTGATCCAGACGGTTCACCCCGTGGAGAAGAAGCTGACCTACAAGTGCATCCATTGCCTGGGCGTGTACACCAGCAACATGACAGCCTCCACCATCACGCTGCACCTGGTGCACTGCAGGGGCGTGGGCAAGACCCAGAACGGGCAGGACAAGGGGACGTCGTCCCGGCTGGGCCCGTCGCCCGCGGCCGCGCCGCTGAAACGCGCCTACGAGCACATGGAGTTCCCCATGATGAAGAAGAGGAAGATGGACGACGATGACTCCCCCTCTGCCTTTGAGGAGAAGCCTGAAGAGCCTGTAGTTCTAGCACTGGACCCCAAGGGTCACGAAGACGATTCCTACGAAGCCAGGAAAACGTTTCTTACCAAGTATTTCAATAAGCAGCCCTACCCCACTCGGAGAGAGATCGAGAAGCTGGCAGCCAGTTTGTGGCTCTGGAAGTCCGATATTGCATCTCACTTCAGCAACAAAAGGAAGAAATGTGTTCGGGATTGTGAAAAGTACAAACCCGGCGTGCTGCTGGGCTTCAACATGAAAGAGCTGAACAAAGTCAAACACGAGATGGATTTTGATGCTGAGTGGCTGTTCGAAAACCACGACGAGAAGAATTCCAGAGTCAATGTCAGTAAGACTGTTGATAAAAAAATCAACTTAGAAAAAGACAATGACAGTTCCTCAGACAGCTACGAAAACCTAGAGGAGGAGTACAACGAGAGCCGCAGTCCCTTCGGCCAGGGCGTCTCCGACATCGCCGGGAAAGCCTCGTCCGACAGCGCCGTGCAGAACCCCCAGGACAGCATAGCCAAGGAAATCCTGGAGGAAAACACCTTGCAGTCTCCAGAGAAGGCCGAGCAAAAACAAGAGGAGAGCTCTAAATACGAAGAGATGATTGCTGCCGCAGAGCCAGCAAAACTGGTAGGTGACGTTTCGGACAGCGAAGGTGACCAGGATGACCAGGACGACACGGCGGAATGGAAAGATGGAGCCTCCCAGTCTGAAAGCGGGCCTGGCTCCCAGCAGGTTTCAGATTTTGAGGATAACGCCTTGGAGGTAAAACCAGAAGTGTGGACAGATGAATCTTCCCAAAGCGAAGATGCCGGGAGCAGTAAACCCACCGTGGAGGCCAAGGGGGGTGGATCTGAAAGCGATGAAGAGCAGTCAAAGTGGAAGAATCGTTCCTATGGAAAAGTAGAAGGGTTTTGGTCCAAGGACCAGTCGCAATGGAAAGACGCCTCCGAGCTGGAGGAGAGCCTGGCCAGCGAGCAGATGGAGTGGCAGAGCAGCACGATGGACAGCGAGGATGGCGAGGCCTTCGGGGCCGTGGGGGCCGAGCCCATGCACGGCAGCCTGCCCGGGGTGGAGCTCAGCAGCCAGCAGGCGTGAGCGGCTCTGGGGAGGGCCCTGCCCTGCCCTGCCCTGCCCTGTGCCAGGCCCTGCCCCGTGCCAGGCCCTGCCCTGCCCTGCCCCGTGCCAGGCCTTGGCCCGGGGGCACCTGCAGATCTGCTGGCCGAGGGGCTGGGAGTGCCTGCGGGGATGAGCACAGTCACTTACTGTGAAAACGGACGCGCTGGTGGCTCCAGAATGCACAGAGAGAAAAGCAGAGGATTATTTCCTCTGCGTTTTTCAACCCTCCCTTCACCTTGTCCATGTTGAGTTGTGTCTTTCCAAGAGGCCCCTCTCCGGCAGCGACCCGGTGCGTGTATAGCAGACTCTGGGGAAATGGAGTTTTCATGTATCATTCTGAATAGTTGAAATGTATATTTGTACAGTCTTTTAGACCTATTCAAGTGAAGCTTATGGAACTGTTCTTGTGTACCCATCATAGATCTGTTTCTCTTTTTTAGTGTTGCCCTGCTGTGTAATAAATGCTGTATCTAGTTTCCCTAGCAAAGCTTGAGACTGCTCTAGTATGAATTTTGACAGACTTAGTTTTTGCACATAACCTTGTACAATCTCCAACCAGAGGCCAGCAACATAAAAATATATCTGGGCTCTGTTGTATTATAGAATTTTCTTGTTCTGAATATCCTTGACATGACAACTGATGACAAACATATTTCAGAGCCATTTTCTGAAATCTTTTAAGCTAAAAAAGAAAAAATCACATGCAAGAAACAAGTTTGCAGCTACTAATTTTGACACCTTTTAGATCTGTATAAAAGTGTATTGTGTTGAAGCAGCACACTGAGACAAAGTGCTGGGTTTGGATATTTAGTTTTATCTTTAGTTAACACCAACAAGGTGTTGTATTCATTTATACCATCTAATATATGACACACTGTTGTAGTATGTATAATTTTGTGATCTTTATTTCCCTTTGTATTCTTCATTTAAGCATCTAAATAAATTGCTGTATTGTGCTTAATGTAAATATTTGCTTTATTACATGCAAGTGCTCCGTTCCTGGTTGGTAAATCCCACCTCACTATATTCGTTCCTTCTCTTTTGCCTCTGTTTCTCCAAGTGCTCCCCAGCCCTGCTGGGGCCTCTCTGTTCAGCACTTCCTGAATACTTCCCTCCTTCCAGGTTCTTGAGAATCTCCGGAATGACCTGGGCTGAAATGTGTTGTTCCTGTTCCGTGCTGCAGAAGTTAGGAATAGCATTGTACAGGTTTGCCTGTTCTGCCTCCTGGGAATTCCTCCGTGCAGGGAGTTCTGCGTTCGCCTGGAAAATCCTTCCCTGTGTGTCCAGAGCAGGGGCCGGGAGGGCAGAGCTTTGCCGTCCTGACCTTCACCGCGAGGAGCACAGGCCTGGGCCAGCCTGGCAGGTAAAGTAAATTAACACCAGAAAAACTTGAGTTCATTCCAAGTTTGAGTTTGTTCCCTGCGGTGCGGCCCCTCTGCAGGGACCTGGGGAGGGAATTCACTGAGGGTTCTCTGCTGTGATGAGAACAAAACCTCTCAGGGCAGTGGGGAAGTGCAGCAGCCTTTATCTGCTTAGCAGTGACATGAACAATTTGGATCCTTTTATCAGTGTGCCACATTTGTCTCAGTCCCTGGCAAGGTAATCTCAGTATTAGCAGACTCTGTAATAGTTAACAGAGTGTTCTGAACTCCTGGGTGTAGTCAGCGAAGAGGAAGACTGGAATATGAACTCTTCAGGAGCGTTTCATTTGCCAGAAAATTCCAGGAAATACCATTTTATACAGTGATGGAATTAAAGGTCTTGCACACAACCATTCTCTTACCAGGATATCCAGAAGGATGGAGGGTGGTTATTTTAAGCCTTGGCATGAACTTTCCAGTATTTCAAAGCAGTTACTCTTCAAATCTGGCTTTGAGGCTCGTTCCAGATTTGAGGCTAACCACACTTTTGAGGAAGTCAGAAAGGGGAAGAAAATCGCGCTGTAAAACTGGAAGAAGCTTCCCCCGACGTGTGTAATTGAGGCAATCGCACCCCGAGCTGTGCGGGCTGGGAGTGACCGCGTGTCAGAGGCACTGGGGGTCCTGGGGAGCATCCCCGGCCCGGGGGGCTGGCGCTGGGCTGGGCTGGGGCTGCGGGACCTTCCTGGGGTTTGGGGAGACCCCCGGGGCTCTGGGACCTTCCTAGGGCTCCGGGACCTTCCCGGGGCTTGGGGAGCCTCCCGGGGCTCATGGACCTTCCTGGTGCTCCAGGACCTGCCCGGGGTTTGGGGAGCGTCCCGGGGCTCCGGAACCTTCCCAGGGCTTGGGGAGCGTCCCGGGGCTTCCTGGGGCTCTGGGAGCCTCCCGGAGCTTCAGGAACTTCCCAAGGTTTGGGGAGCTTCCCGGGGCTTCAGGAGCTTCCCGGGGGCTTGGGGAGCTTTCTGGGGCTTCAGGAGCTCCCCAAGGCTTCGGGAGCTTCCCAGGGGAGCTTCCCGGGGCTTGGGGAGCTTTCTGTGGG
>WBMY01009720.1:133657-179349 GCA_013397315.1 Donacobius atricapilla | reverse complement strand
GACTGAGAGGGGATCTCACCAATACATACAAGGATCTCAAAGGTGGGTGTCAGGAACATGATGTCAGACTCTTTTCAGTGGTATACAAAGCCAGAATTTGGAGTAATAACCCTAAAATAAAACACAAGAAGTTTCACCTCAACAAGAGGAAGAATTTCTTTACACTGAGGATGGCAGAGCACTGGATCAGTTGCCTGGGGAGGCTGGGGAATCTCCTTCTCTGGAGACACTCAAAACCCACACAGATTTCACCTCACTCCTTCTCTAGGTGACCCTGTTTTTGCAAGGAGGTTGCTCTGGGTGAAGTCCAGAGGCCTTCTGACCATAAGGATTCAGTGACTTTGAGCATCCAAACTTAAATACAATGCAAAAAGGCCTGACTAATACAGATTACTGATCTTCCTCTGAAAACCTGGCATTTGAAAATTTATATTGTAGGCAGGCAAATTTTCCCACTCAGTTTTCTAAATTGTGGTTTTTAGATACAGAAAGCTCTGAGACAGAGTGTTTGAGGAACTAATAAGGAAATAGTTTTTAATTTTTGAAAATCCAGGAATTTTAAATAGGTAAATGTGCTAGCCACTGTTTCAGATGCCAAATTGCTATTTCTTCACCTTTCCCTGGGATTGTTAGGAAATGTAAGCTTGAGCTGAACTGTGTTTTTATTTACCTTTGAAAGGGTAGGAATGTACAGTATTCCTGTATGTGGAAAAAATAACATATTATTAGCTTTTCAGCCTTTGTTAAAAATTAAAGAAAAGGTGCATGAAGTGACATCATTTTCCATTCCATGCTGTTCAAGTACAGCAACATCACTTTTGTTCCAGAGAAGTCACATGCATCCTTCAGTCAGAACAAATGCATAAAAACTGGAAATCTGGATATATCATACTAGCTGCCACAGAGCTGCCAGGGAAAGACCTTAGTGCAAGGCATTGCCCAAATGGTTCTCTTTCATTGCACAGTGCTCAAAAAAATGTTTTCTGCGTTATTTTGGTAAACTCTTCCTATTTCCCCATCCTATTTTTGCATAATGTTTAATCCTTGGCACACAAGAAGCATCAGCCCATTTACCTAACCTGACCCATCCAAAAATAAACCGCAGATGACTGATATTCAGTATTTTCAGCAGATGGCAAAAGAGGTTCATACTGAATGGCATGAAATTCCTAAAACTGAGTGTGGCAGCAGCTGACTCCAATTAGACCAAGGGGAAACATCCCCTTTTTTTTTTTGTTAGAGTAACAAAATTGTCCCAAGCTGATATCTGAGAGTATTAGAAGAAATATACTTTCTCCCTATTTTTACACTAAAACCAGCCCCTTAAATAAACCCCATCATTAATGATACAAAAACCTTTCTGCTTCTTCCTGACAGGCTTTCTTATCTAGCATGTATTTTTGTCAGTTTCTCCTGATGTTGCTCTCTCTCTGCATTTAGGGAAGCAGAACAAATAACTGTCTGCAATGACTGTGTGGATCACCTGCACAACTTGTGTGATTTATATGTTATCGCACACCTCTGTAGTTTTGTTTCTGTGCATTACTCTTTTCCTCAGGACAGTGACCCTATTTACAACACATTACAATAATAAGAATAGCTGACATTGATGCCACTACTTTGTATTAATCTGTCAACTCATATTATCTTCTCCAGCCTTCCCAAAACACAAGCCCTTGCACTCATCACCAGGTGCTGTACTACAAAAGAAACCAAACCCAAAAATCAAGACCATCAGCACCTGAATTATGCACTTCCTGTGTCATGAATTCTCAAAAATGTGTAGTACTAGCCAAATTAGAAGTTAAGAATAGCTCTAGGTGCAAAAGCTGAGAAATGTATGGGAAGAATCTCAGGTCAGATTGGATCAAGGATTCTTAATATCTCTGTTTCTTGAAATATAAAAGGCAGTAAAAAATTCTGCTTGGTGTTTTTTTTCCTTTCATTGTCAAACCACAACAATATGAACTAGCCATTTTCTATGCTATTCACTATGAAGAATGATTTTATTTTTATTTTTATTCTCTAATGCAATTTTGATTTTTGAATAGCATCAGACTTTTCTCAGTGAAGTTGCAGAAAAAATGCACCAGATGGCTCTATGGTGACATTTGTCTGGGGTAGACTGCTAGTAACCCGTTCGGAATATATGTAGCAGCTTCATTCCATGAAAATATAACTGGAATAGTTTTTTAAAAATGCTGGATAAATACTTTTATCTTTTTAAGTTAGGTACTATAAGCAGGACTGAGAGAGTGGTTAAAAAAAAAGGCAGAAAATAGTATTGAAATTTAGTACTTTGACTATGAAAAAAAGTAAAAATAAATCTCAGTCAAAGTAGGACTAAATGGATACCCAGAATCACATTTTAGGATGTGATTCTTAACTTATTCATTGAGTGCTACACACCAATAAGGAAATTAAATCTGAATTATGTACTATACTAAACGAGAATGACTCCTTATTTGTGTACAACCAGAAAATGCCCAATCATTTTTCCTTGTATTACAGGCAGGTTCTTTGAATCTTCATGTCTCTTTTTCAGATACTTGTATAAAGTTGTGCCTCTTAAAGCAGGAAGGGCTCAAGTCTTAACAGAAACTTTTGGACCTAACAGGGTTTTAGAATTAGTTCAGGCTTTGATTTGGAAGTGAGGAGTGAGAGAATTTTGGAGCTGTGTTTCTGCTGGGCTTAGCACCTCTTGCGGTACAGGAGGCAGACGCAGCCTGATATACTGAGGATGCGGAAAGTCAGGACAAGGAATTCTGAACATGCTTTACCGAGATGCTGCGGGACCAGGATGAGACAGGTCCTTAGCTGGTTTTGGAGGAACCCGGAGACAGTAAGCTCAAAGCTCCAGCCAAGAGAGAGAGCTGATGGGGGCACAGCAGGTGGTTGTATAGTGGGGGGTGTGGAGGACAAAGACCCCTCTCCAGCTTTCCCTGTCATATCATGACTTATAAATTTCTGCTTCACTGAAAGTTTCAAATGAGTAAAACGATTAATTTGAGAAGAAAGCATTTCTAAGAATTTTTTGAGAAGATCAAAACATTATAGAAAAAGCTGTTAAGGTTTTTTCAAAGAATATTATCTATCCTGTTCAGTAAGATATTCAAGTTTTACAGGGAAACCTAGATACATATTGATCATCAGGCCAAAAAGACAGCAAATAAAAATAAATAAAATTACTTAATCAGTCCATTTAATCCATTTAATCAGTATTCAACTAATGAAAGCATAATAAAGAAATCAAATTGTTCATATTTGAGATAATTAACAGCAATATATGTCTCCCAGAATCTGACTCTACTGAAATTTTTCTAATAGTGAGAGGTGTATAAGTGTCATTTACTCACCAGTTTTTAAAAGATCAGTTCATTCTTACAAGCACACAGTCTGAGACTTGCTTAAAGACACTGTAAGCATCAGTCAAACATAATTTCCACTGACGGGCAGTAACAAATTTCTTTGTAAGCTCCCCATAGTGAGAGCCACTGTTTCTAGGATGATGCTCTCTTCTAGTCACAGAGCAGAGCAGAAGTCTTCTATATAATATTTGTTTACTTAATTCTGACTGTACTGCCCTGCTCTAATCTCAACATACTCAAGTCCAACAAATCTGTATCCCACCAGAAGTAATTTTTCCTCATCTCTCTGACAATAAAGAAAGTGTGGGGAAATGGTGGTGAAACAAGAAGAAAAAGGATGATAGTATAAAGCACCTCTACTGAAAGCAAAGCTTTCATTAAACTCACTGGAAGACTTCTCTGAGATGGAACTGAAGTGATAGAGAAAATGGGCTTTTTAGCTCACATTCAAGTAGTTGGATGTGGCTTCCCTAACTCAAAAAGAGTACAATTAGGTCTCTACGATTCCCTTTTTTCAGTACAGCACTTGAGAAATAGGGAAGAGCCAGGGCATATGAGTATATTACTTTCATTTCCGTCTTTCATTAATTTTGTCTTTTTAGATGTACTTAAAATTTTCTTTGTAGAGACACAGATCTCCCACTAGCTTACTATCTCTAAGCATTTTATTTTGAAAATATAAATAAGAGTAAATTTCAGCTTTCTTACTATATTTTCTATTTTAGCCACTACACTGGATTTCTGAAACTGTTATGATTGAATCATCCTGCCCCAATACTGTTACAAGATACCCAGGGCAATATATATGTCCCATTAATTTTACTCTCCTGGAGGACAGATATCATGAACATGCAAGTAATTAGTAGGAGAGATGACAAACAGCAGTCTCTTAACAAGAAAAGGATGTCTGTGTGTTTTTATTTTCCCACAGACCCAGAAAACATCGCATTCAGCTCCTGCCACAATTACAACTAACTAGAGCAGTTATAGTGGCAGGATTTTTACAATTTCAATTAAATTATATGGAGTTGTACGATTAATGCACTTCCTCATGTGGAAAAAATTATGTTGCTTATGGATGACTGAGTTAGACAGATGATGGTGTGTGTCTGAATCCAACCACAATTTCATTTTGTTTCATAATTACAGTGAGCACAGAATACCTTGTGAAGAAAGAGAGTCACCTGACAGAGTGAAGCTTGAATTCATGTCAAGACAAATCTATTTCCATCTTTTTTACAGATAAAGCAGAGGATAAGGAAAGATTAGGTAAGATGATAAAAAATGAAGTATAGAGCAGGGGACTCTTGGAGAGACTTTCTTTACATTATTTTGTAACTTTTCCACAGATCTTTTTTTCATATTTTTTTCTGTCAGCAAAAAACAGTAGTCTAAGGAGTCCTCTTCAACATTTTTTCTGACTCTTAGTTTCACTGCTACTTGGGAAGAAAATATTGCAGTTCTGCACTCGGTCACACAAGCATATATGAAATGGCTCTGTCTGTGGTGCTCAGCTAGTGCAGAAAAAAATGCAAGTGCCATGTGGAGAGACAGGCATCAACTGAACAAACTTGTGGGAACTCATCACGCTGTGAGCATGGCTGTAGGCAGCTGGACCATACCTCATATTAAGGACTGACTGGTAGGTGACGTACACAGGTCTCAGTGTGGTCTGAACCATCTAATCCTGTACAGGCCAACTAAAAACATGATCCACAGATGTGACAGTGAGGCCCAATCCAAATCATCCCATTTCTTCCATCAGGGAATTCAGAAGGGATTTTAAGAAGTTTCCTGCAGTATTTGCCAAGTGCTGAATTTCCACAATGAATAACAGTTCTTTACTAGTACGTACTATGTACATCAAGGCAAACAAACACCACCTACAGCACTAACAACAAAACAGAACCAGGGGCCTCGAGGGGCTTTACTTCACAAAGCCCAGGGCAGTCTGGTCTCAGTGCAGGGCTCCGAGGCACCAAGCTGGAACAACAGAAAATTCCAGGCTGGTGGATGAGATGTGTCAGAAGCTCCATTGGTGGTATCTGCGGTGTCCCGGCAGGGCAGGGGGGTGCAGAGCTGCAGAGTAGCAAAAAGCCCCAAAGCGGTGCCGAAGAAAAGCGGCAGCGGTGGGACGGGGCCGGCCCAGCCCAGCAGGACAGGAGGAGGAGAGCTCAGAGTTCCTGAGCACAGGAGGAGATGATGGGAGATTTCCTCAGGAATGGACCCGGTGATGGCAGTGAAAAACTCTTCCTGCAGCAAGAGTGGCCTGACCCTTCTCTCTCCTATGCCGAGAGCAAGAGAGTGAAGCTGCCCCCATCCCCATCCTTTACCTGCCCCAAAACTCGGGTTATCTCCCTGCTCTGAAAGAAACTCCCAGAGACAAAAGAAGCTACAACTCTCCTTTGGCCCCTTTGTTCTGCTAGAGTACCTACAAATACCCAGTAGGTAGTTTCCTGGCAACTTAGGGGAAAAAAAATTCTATAAGGAAAAAACTCCCACCAAATCTAACCCCCAACAGCTGACCAGAAGCGAAGAGATCTGTAGCATTTCAATACACGTTTCTCATTAAACCACTAAGAACAGGAAATAAATGTAGCTGACATATGTTCCCCTCTCTTTTTACATCTTCAGCAAATAGATAGCAGTGTGTGCTGAAAATATTATTCAAGAAGTGGAAAAGTCAAGGCAGTTAAGTGTTTATAGGTCCACCTAGAAAGAACTGGCACTAAAAATTGGTGGATGCCTTCAGATCTCCAAAAATCTAACAAATGCACATATTGAAGAGTGGAGTCAGTTCTCAGACTCACTACACACTTCAGTTCCTATCACCTGTGATAGGAAATAAAATTGTCTTTGGCACTCAACAGCCACTGTGTATATTGCAGCACTGAAATAAAATCAAGCTCTGTACAAATCTTACTTCCTAGAGTAACAGTAATTTGTGCCACTCTCAGCAGAAAGGGAAAAATCTAGGAAATACAGAACCCAATGGCAAATTCTAGCTTAGAGTTCTGATTAAAAATAAGAAATATTCAAATGAATGCCCATAACATTAGGACTGAAACCTAATAATGAAACAGGATGCAACACCATATGAATTATATTCCGCATTGTAGCATACCATCACTGTGACACAGGATGTCTAAATATCCAATGCTTTCAGCTTTTAAAATGGTAATGCAGCCACAAACCAAAGGAACTGTTGATAGATAGGGAATGCAATTTGGGACATTTCTCATGTGCGCATATACAGTCTCATTCATGAGAAAAAAATCTGTATTAGAAAGTCGAAATTGCACTCCTGGCTATGACAAGATCTAATGGGAGAAGAGGGAGGGAAAAATGTTTAGGAAGTTGTTCAACTCAGTGTCTGAAGACATAAAAATAGGGGAGAGGGATAGAGAAGAAAACTGAAACAGGCCTCTTTTTAGAGAAAGTAATACCCAATGACATGCTATAGTGTCAAAGCAAGATGAAGCCAACCTGTAACTGTCAATATGCCTGGATTAATTATAAAACAGGGAATCTGCCACTGCAGACATTTCAGGATTTCTTTCTACTAGCTGTAGGGCCTGACTTGTCAGAGGCATATGTCGATGTAGCTAACATCAGAACTAGTGCATATTAGCTGCATTTTTGTGTCAAATCCTTCCACATTTTTATGGTCTTTTTCTTTTGTCATGAGGAAAGCCCCGCAAAAAAGCCACTCGACAAAATCTTGTAGATAAACCACAGTAAGTGATGACTCTGTTCTTCACTGCTCAAAGAGCAAGAAATTTTCTTGCTATTACCCAATAACACTATTCCAATTTCTATTGCACTAGTCTCCAGATCAGAATAATGAAAGTGGCCCATAGGCTGTTATTTCTTGATTAGATCTTTGCCATCACTTGATGCAAATTTATCTAGAGGTATGTGATAAGAGGCAGCAGAAAGATCTATGGGGAAAACAATTAATATACATGAAAGAATAATTTCGTTTAGCAGAAAGCTAATCCCTTCCTTTAAGGTTTAAGTATCTGTAACTTTTTTTCCTTTAAAGGCAAATCTAAGATAACTCCGTAGTAATACAACTTGCAAAGTCTTACCAACTTATCAAACTTCTCAAAAAAATGGCCAGGGGACTTTCTATGGAGTATGAATAAATTCAGTCAACACATTTTATGAGAGCATACTTCTTTACTGGTGCTGGTGCTGGCACTTTTCTAACACTGAAATAATACACCAGACAAGACAATTGTCTGTCCAGAACAGTTGTCTGAATCAACTTACCTTTGACTCAGGATAGTCCTGTGCTGACCAGGAACAGCATGGGTCATCAGCTGACAGGGTAGAATGAACAATAGGATTTCAGCAACCTATGCTAAGGTCAGTGTTTCCATGGCAGAGTTCATGCCCAAGTGGTCAGGCGGTATTCCTACTGGTGTCAGCCAGGACAGTGTAAATTTCACCCAGGGAAAATCTTTTTNAAAAGTGGTAACTTCTGCTTACAACTGAATGCTGTTATTAGGAATATCTCAGTAAATGGGAAAAAAAAGAAAGTAATATTGACTTTACAACATTTCATTGTGAATGAAATAAAGGCAAAAAACCAAAATACAGCATGGTTTCAAGCCAGAAAATGGTTAACTGCATTTCATTTCTCCAAGGAAGAATCCACAGCAATAGTGGCAGGTACTCAAGCTAAAACAAGGTCAAACAAGTGGGGTTAAGCAATGTGCTACTGGCTGGAGCCAGGCATACACAGATTGTTCACATCTAACCTAGCAAATTACTGAGGCACAACTGAAAGAACTGTCAGCTTGTGGCTTTTACAGAATGTCATGACTGCTATTAATACACTACTTCAGGTAATTTAGTTGTCAGGATGTGACAACAGTATTCAGAAGGCCTATAGTATCACACTGCAAAAATGTAGCCTAAGATGTATCAAGATAATTGTGTTGCCTGAAAATATCTAATATGCTTGATAGTAATCAGCAGTTTCTCTTGTAAATGAATTTCTCTGATAGATTTCAACCCTCCTCCCACCAGCAGACGTGTATAACTCAGTGGGCTAAGGAGTATTGTACTCATTTCAAAGGAACACTCTTACGCCTCTGCCAACAGCCACACTAAAATGGACAGACTTTGAGAATTACGCTTTGCAACCACTGTGAGCAGCAATGATGATGGATGTCAAAAGGCAGGACGGATGAGCAGCATGAGCAGTAATCTGTGGTGGAAAGGGAAGGATTCCTCTCTCAGGTATTCAGAAAGTGCCAGTCATCTGAATGTCTGCCTAGAAATAAAACATGAACCACAAATGCAACTCATAGCATGCCTGTCTGCTACAAAGACAGATGCCTTATGCATTAGACCTAGCAGACAGTTTGGTCAGGAAGGCAAAGAACCACAGGGCCAAATAAGGGAACTGAAACTGACTCAAATATTCTACTGATGTTATTTAAGATTCATGTTAAAGTCAAGTTATTATTTAATAACCCCAGAAGTCATCTCTCATTGATGGAGCTCTCCCATAATATCTGTAGCACTCCATGAAATATTCTAATCTGATAGCTGTAAATACTGAGGTCCCTGAGGGGCGAGTTTAGCTATACTTTCACCTTAATTCTGCTAAGAATTTCAGATTCAACAAAACTCCACATCATGTTAGGCTGTCCTTACAGCTTTGGTTTCAGTGAGGCTTAAGCCTTAACGAAGAGAAATATAAAATGAGTTTCCCATGTCAGCAGAAGACTGATGCTTCCCATCCAGCCTGCAGCACTGGTACAAGACAAGAAAATGTTTGTTCTTTTTCTGGATGGACACAGATGAGCAGATTTGCTGACAGTTCTCTTTCATGTACCAACACATCACCCATGATGAACTGTTAAATGTTATTTAATTTGTTAAGTGCTTATTAAAGTTGTAATCATATCAATACCTGCATGATGAACATCCTCACCAGAAATAATGCCCATTGTACTTCATATATGTTCTTATCCTTTTAATACTGTCATCTCCTTCAGTTTTCTAAAGTAATCCAGGCTACCAGAAGATAAGCTGGTCTTGTATTCAGATATTTTAATTCAAGACCAAGAATAACCCTATTCATTCTATTTATAGTTAAATGCAGCTTGGTTTGTAGTATCCTCTCATGTCTTTGTGAATTCCCTGGAAATGAATGGGAGCCCTCTTCCCATGGTAGTGGTAGTTCACAGTAGCACTTTCCTGTGTGGGTTCTTTGATGACTACTTCAGCCCAATTCGTAGAGTTTCCTTCAGTAAGGACAATATTTGGATCTCTTTCTGCTATGTATGTTTTTCCACAGAAAACCAATCTAAGAACAGGAAAACTCAGAACACAGTTATTATTTTGTCTGTTTCTGTTTTCTAAAATTTTCTCTCACCACTCACTACAGGGTTTGCTGTGAAATAAACTTGAATGCAGTACAACGCAGAGACACAAACTTCATCTGTTTTTCTACAGTTGTTTGAGTACTAGAAGTGCAAGATTTCTTTTCTTTACTTTTTTTTAAGATTTGTATTTTTTGCTGTAGCTAGGGGGGAAGAGTTCACCACTCATCACTCACATAGTGGCAGTATTCCTGCTGTGTCCTTATTTCTGTGTCTTTACATTGCATAATTCTGCACTGTCCTCTCTACTTAATGAAACTATTCCTCCACACCCGCTGCAGGAGTCATGTAATTTTCACCATCCACATAATAGCTTTATGTAGGGAAAATATTAATAAGAACTGACTGATGGGAAAAGAAAATATATATTTATCTTGTCCTCAGAAAACATAGTACCCAGGAACCACATCTGCCTCAGGGATATCTGCCTTTATCAAATGTAAAATGATGCTGAAGACTCTTCCATTCTCCATTTTTGTTTGTCTACCGTGGTTAGAAGTCATACAAGAAGAATAAGCCCAACACAAACTTTGCATCAAGCAGCTCTGACCAGTCCTGTTCCCAACAACAACTAGTTGCAATAGTTTTAAGCCCACTGGCTGGCAACAAGACCATCTTAGCAGATAGTGAAGCATACCCAGTATCCATGCCATGACAGACTATTAAGAAATTATTTCCTGTATCTGTTCTGAGATGAAAAGGAAAACACCTCCCCTTGCCCAAAAATATGTTTCTTTTGTGAATGCTGATTCTACCCAGGGGCTGAGAATAAATGAGAGAATACAGTGTGTAGATAGAAGTATCTTTAGTGTGGAATTTTTGCTGCTGGTCTAGTTTCTCCCTGGTGCAAAGTCTTTGCCAGCACATCTTTGCCAGATACATATAGAAACCTTTTCAGTGTTCAGATTTTACATTATCATCTAAGCCACACTTAGCTACATTCCAAAAAGCTGTTCACTATCATGAATCAAAAAGACTTCACTATAACAAAATCGTAACAATTCAGGTCACTATGTAGAGCTGACAATTTGCTACAAAACATACAAAAAAAACCCAAACCAGTAAAATACTTAAATTACCATATGCAGATGTCTGAATCAGACTACTCCTTATCTAAGCTTATCTGCTGAATGTAATTATTTCTTTTCTTCCAACTTCACTTGGCCTATTATCATGTCTGCTTGAAAATACACACAATTTTAATTTCCTTGGTATCGAGTTATCAGAATACTATAATTCAATGCACTGAAGATCTAGTTCACGGATTTAGTTCACATTTTTCCCACAAATTTGTGCTATTTCCAGCACTCCAGAATACCAGGGCAGAATGACACCTTGCCATGCCTAACAGTATGAGCTGGTGCCGCTGGCAGGAACCATCCCTGAAACAGCAGTAAAGCAAGTAAAGCTGCCCAGGTGGTGACCAAGGGCTCCCTCAGCTCCATTCCTGCTACGAGACATGGAGGGATCTAGCTACCATTGCTGTCTGATGTCCTCAATGAGCTTCTGTGTCTTACCTTCTGTCACTAAAATTGAGTTCACAACAGCACCAGCCAGAGGCAGGTGTGTTGCTCCTCCTGTGCTGGGCCCTGTGGCACTAACACCTGTTTTCTGGATAGAAGGTTTTCCTCTTGGAGCTATCCTCTCATAGGATTCTTGCTCAGCTAAGACAAGGGTTCCATGCCCTGATTCATCTTCCAATCTTCCTGGGCTGAAAGTCATTGCTCAAAAAATGTAGATATAAAACCATCAGAAACTGAGGTGACAAACTCCCCTACTTTGATCCCGCACACTTTTATTTTAAATAAGAGATGGTTACTTACTGGTAAATGTCTGCAGCATGTCCTGTGTTAGTGGGAATATTTTAGACAGAGCACTTGAGTAAGGCACACCTGCAGCCACTGCATGAAAGACCTGACCTGGCTTGAAGGAGTAACTTTAAGAAACACAAAAACAGGATTAATAAAAAAAAGTCAACCTAGTCTTCAAATTAGCTGCACTAATACCATATAACTAAATTATTTGTGATATTGATAATGAGTTACAAACAACATAACTGTAGACTGGTTTAATGGAGGTGAAAAGTTACTGTCTTTGAAAGATGATGTAGTGTCTTATGACAACAGCTCAGTCAGAAGACTCCATTCTTAGAAGATCAGCCTCATATCTTTCTTGTTTTCCTTTTACATCCACTTAGGTAGTTTAAAGTCAAGTTTTATATTATGATAAACATGCAACTCGTTCATTAACATGTAAATAAATTTTTAGTATATATGAGTAAAGTGTAGGCAAGTCCTACACCAGAAGTAAACAGAATATCTTACCTCTAACATGTAAGCAAGAAGTAATACTTTGAAACAAATTCTTAGAAGAGAAACCCCAATAATTAAAACTCACAATGTTTGTAAGACCTAGTTTAATTTCCAGCTGTCATCAACCTCATCCCATGTCTGAGCTGGAAACAGAAATAAATATCAAAAATAATTTTACAAAATTTTAATTTATTGTGAGAAGAAGTTATGAAGCATAAGATATAAATATAATTATTTTATTCTTTTTCTTCCATGTGCAGAGTGTTTTTCAGTTCCTTTTGTTTATGTTTAAATCTCTCATCCTTCAAGTGAATGCTGCCTTTAACAGAAACTTGAATAGTAAACCTATTAAGCTGGCAAAACCAAGTGAGTTCTGGAACTGGATGTTTGGCTTTGTAAAGTTGATTTTCTAGAGATTTTTTCAGACTTTATACTGGAAAGAGCTTCACTTAGACATGAAGGTAGACAGATGTCCTTGTAAAATCCAGATTTTTTGCAAAGAAATAGGGAGAAAGACTTATACACATTTCTTTCAATTTTTAAATGATTTTAATCTTCTTTAAAATGCACTCAGAAGCACTTGGAGGCCCCAAAATCTTTTGGTCCTGTTGAACCATCTGTTTCAGCCTCAGACATAGCCACAGTGTCTGCTGTTCAAAGCCTTTGAAGTATCTACAGACTGGACTTGCACTGCCCTCAGCGACTCAAGGGAGGAACTAGTGGTTTGAAAGAGAAAAAAAATCCTCTGCTCGTAGCCAAGTTTTGAGTTATCTGTCAGCTTTGGTCCAATCCAAAGTTACTTCAAAAGGCTTCAAAGCGCAGACACAGTGGCTGGGGCTGAAGTTGACTTTGTAGATTTTTGGATCCAGGATGCAATAACATTTTCCAAAATTAAATTGCAAATGGATTAAAATGAAGTCATATAATTAAACATATACTCCCAACTCCTTTTCCCTCCCTTTGCAATCTACTGATAGAATGTACTCTAGAAAAGGTAGACATTTGACAACCAGAAATTGTTTAATTGTGGTTCATTTTAATTTTAATTTAATAACCTCTGTTCTATCTGTTCTATCTCTAACCTTCATGAAATGTTATTAAAAGATAGTTGTCTGCCTCAGGTGCTGAGTAAAGCTGGTCTTCCACCCCACTGCTGAGCTCAAGGTGAGTCACTGTTTCTTCATGTTGTTATGTGCAGATCCTTCGTGTGTTTAAAACCTGTACTGAGTTTTATGAGTACTCTGGCTCACTACTCCCTGATTTCTCAGGTTTTTTTCACTATCAGAATATTGACAATGTTTTAAAAAAATACTTTATCAAAATATACTAATTTAAATAAATCTAATTAATGTGGAATTCCAAGGTCTCCCTACTAATATAGTGTAATTCTTAAGGTTAAACTTTTTGCTAGAAGGTGTGGGGTTGGTTTTTTTTTTTTTTTGGTGAGAAGAGAATAAGCATGGCAAGAGGGTACTTTGGAAAAGGCCACTTTGAATCTCCATTCTTCCTGGTCACCAGCGAGAATATGAACTCTAGCTGTCATATCCCAACAAGATATCCCAGTACTGTAGCCCATTAAGTCAACTGAGAAATGAGAAAACTCTCTGTGTCTTCCTTTTAAAGCTCCCCCGAGAATAGTTTAGGTTGGAAAAGACTTCTTGAATGGTTGAGCCCTTAATATGACCAAGTCCTCCTTCATTAGGCAAATAAATACTTCCTAGGATTCTGCATTAAAATATATCTGCAAAATGGGGAAAGGTCAGGTAATATTTCTCTGCTACTGCGAACATACACTTTTTATTCAAGGTGAAACTGATTTAGGAAAAGTGGTGAAAAACTCAGTCTGGGATATGGCAAAACCTGTTGATTAGTCAGTCTTGTGAAACGCAGGAGCACATAGATATTTCAGGTACGTAGATTCAGGGGAAAAGAAAGGAGCTGTCCATTTTTGTCCAATGTTTTTGTGACCTCTCAGAGACTGACTGCCCTGCAGACTTGAAAGAGACACTTACAATAGGTTTTGGCCCTGTCATTCAGCACAGAAATTGTCTAGCTGTGGAAAAACATGAAGGTTTATGCTGGCCTTTCTACTTTTCAGTGTCTTTTAGCAAGTTTTGTTCAGTTGAGTGAGCATCAGATGCCGCTGGCACCTAATCTGAGGGTTTTTTCCCACTTTGGTTGCAACCAAGAGAAGCAGTAAAATCTGCTCTAGACACTTTTGCTACAGGGAGATAGCCAAACCTGAATGATTCTTGCTGAAAAGCTGAAATGTTAGCTCATAAGGACAGAAGTATTTTTCTCCATTCTTATCATAAAAGTGTTTTGTCACAGGCAGAGAAATTATTCAAAATTGTCTCTTTATTATTGAACACCGGAAAAATCTAGTAAAAAAGGGAAATAGCAAAAGGATGGCCTTCCTTGTGCTGACATGCCTCTCATCAGGGAAGGAGGACTGTCATAAAATCTAGTCAGGTAAATTCACATGCTACAGACTAAATTTGTAACATAGTAGACTTATAAAAGACATATAATGCATTCTGGGGTAGCATGTTCATACAGTGCAAAAGGTAAAGTTTATTTATTTGGAACATGCTGGGAATCCTGATTGGTGGTCATCAATCTAACACTTAGCTAGAACATTTCTGGTTAAAAAGATTAATACAACAGTCTAATAAAATGAAGCACTGTAGAATTCCCTTCAGTCGCACAAATTTTAATTAGGCAGAATACTGTCATTTAATTTTCCACCCACAGCTACTTCCTGCTATACTGAACATTTTCATGGTCACACTAAATACAACCTGGAACTTTAATGAAAGAGCCTAGGGCAGGAAGTAGAAATAAATGTTTCACATAGCTGAGAACCAATTTGGGTAAGCAGGACATAATTACCCTTACTTGGCTAACTCTCCAACCAAATAAGTGAGAACAGTTCAGATTTCATTAAAATCCAGTTATGAACACATGATCCCTTGTGCCTTTTTCTTTTCATCCTGCAGGTACACCTCCAACATCTTTGTGAACATTTCATTAAAACAGTCAGTTGGCTGAACAATTTCCATATTGCACTGAATCTGGCTGGGATGGAGTTAACTTTCTTCACAGCAGCTTGCATGGTGCTGTGCTTTGCATTTGTGGATAAAGCAGTGTTGATAACACACCGATGCTTTTGCTGTGGCTGAGCAATATTTGTACAGCATCAAGGGCTTCCCTCTACACACCTGCATCCCCAAAGGCCAGTAAACTGTGTGACAGTCAGAGGCGGGGAGGGAACATGGCTGGAACAGCTGATCCAAACTCACCAAAGTGATTTCTGAGTTTCTTTCCTCCCTCTGAGATGGAAAAATATTCAGATAAAAAAGAACAAAACACTTATAAAATATAAAATATATAACATTAATAAATGAAATCTTTTTGTCCACACAAATCCTCAAAAGTTTTAAAGGCTCAGGCTGAAAAAAGAGTCACTCTTTCCCACTGCCTTTTCAAGGCAGATATCAGGGAGCTATCCCTCTAAAAGAGACAAGTTCCCTTTCTTAATGATTTTGCTGCCAAAATCCAAGGATGAAGAAACTTTCTAAAAAACTTTGTGTTATATAGGTAAAAAAAATCTAAGGGTGGAGACACATGGAAAAAAAGATGCACTTGCAAAAAGTTAGAAAAAAGAAGGTCAAAATCCTGAATAGTAGAAAATTATTTAAATCTTTAAAGTCTTTTCAGCTAGAAATCAGGAATACGTGTTTAAAAAAGCAATCAGCAAACTAATTTTAAATTTAAATACTCTTCATAAATAAAAAAAAGACTCTTAGAAGAGTCTTATTTTATTTAACATATAACTTAGAAAAATACTTATAATATGTTAAATTTTGTATTTGTAATTAAAAAAAAAAGGAGAAAAGCAAATATTGGATGACTGAGTCTTCAACAACTAATACCCAGAAAGGTTCTGTAAAAATATCAGCTATAGGCATATTTGGAGGCAAAGGACAGAGGTTCTAATTTATTTTTTCTACCTCTGTCTTACCAAAAGAAATATCCTCTCAGGTACAGAATTGCTTTCCTAAATTATTATTTTTGAGACAGATGAGGGTATTTCAAGGAAAATCCAGAAAGTATTACCTCTGTTTTCTGGAGTTCCAACCAAAAATAATTCCAAATAGCACACTATTCTCATGGGAATTAAAAGTTTGACCAAGATATAGAAATATACAAGTGAAGGATAAATAACATGATCTTATACTATTCTATAATGAACTTCTACTTGTCGGTAGGTAGTTATAATTGCAGCTCTAAATAACAAAAGGAGCAGATATCTGTGTATTCTTCAACATCCAGCATCTAATTCTCCTATTCCTACACCCATCTGTTTTTAAAACATTTTGTAAAGCACTTACACAAGAATTACAGTAGAAAAAAAAAACAGAAAAAAAATTGAAGAAAGGACAAGGAGAGGCTTCAGGGCCCAAGAGTTACTTAAATGTGTCTCAACTTGCTCCAGACTCTGAATCAAGGTACAACATTTTGTAGAATAGTAATGAGTGAGGAAGTTATTTCATCTGATCAATCAAGCTAAAATTGTTTCTCATTCTTCAACTTGTAATCAGTTTTAGTTACTTTTATTTTGCATGTCCTAAGATTTTTAATCTGACTTTTGTTCCCTGCAGGTAAAGCATACCAAAGAGTAGGAAGAAATAGCCATTGACCCACAGCAAATAAGAGTATGTTCTAATTAAGGAATTAGGATGATTCATTGTATAATCCACGGTATTCGTAAATGTCGGGATCAGCTGTAGATGAAGTTTTCAGAGCAAGATGCATGTAGATAATTTAGCCCTACTGGAGACTACTAGAGCCAAGATTCCATGATTTACCAAATGGATTTGCACTCTTTACAGTATAGGTGGAACTATTCTAACTTTTGGAAATGCTGTATGATCATTCTAGTAATCATTTCATAAATGTCATTAGTTTTTGTTAACTACCAGGATAATGATTCTTGGTTAATCCTTCTAGTTAATTATCCCCTTAAGACAACATGTTTTGCTTTACAGGTAGATTTCATATGCGTGTTCTTGAAGTCCAAGGAAGATCAAATTACAGAGTGAATCAATGACATGGCACAGAAACATTGAAAAGTTCTTTTTCCCATGCAAAAAACACAGAAGCGACTTGGAGAGGAATATTGATTTATTTTACTTTCAGCAGTTTGCTCAAATTCAGTTCAATCCACAATGAAATTCTGAGCTGGATTGAAGACCAAGAATTGTTTTCTTACAGCCACTATTCATTTATAGGAAACAAGGTATAGAAATCACAAATCAAAATCTGGCTGGTCTAGAATACTGCAATACACAAAGGGTTTAATTTGTTGTAAAATGAAACAAAATTCAATCTATTCTTAGCATTAAAAGTGAAAACTTGGGGAGTTCTGTTTCAGAAATAAAAAAAAAAAGATGTTAATAATAGTATGTTTTTGAACACAATGCTAAAAAGTCCAAAAAGAGAGGGAAAAAAGCAGCACTTATTTCTGCTGGTGAGAATATTACCACTTTCTTAATCTAATATTATCTTGAAACATTCTAGTTGACCTTGGGAACCTATCTGTGGAGAAAAGACTTAGGATTTTTGACACAAGACAGGTCAGATGATATAAATAACGGAGCATCTCAGAAAACTAATCCTAACAACTCCGATGTAAGTGTACTTTTTGAGACATGCTGGAGTAATAGTTTGGGAAGTAATGGGGAGAGCACTTGAAGGAGTTTATGAACACTATGATTAACAAATATATGTGTTTTCTCTTCATAAGCCTGAAACTGTCTCTTGTGGTAGCAGTAGATGGACGCTAGTGCTGTAAATGATGAAAAACACCATGTATAACAAGCCTTTTAAAATATTTATGCTTATAATTACATTTATGTATTATTTTTAGCAACTTATGTAGACCATGTTCAGCTTCAGGCTCCTTCTGAGCCTTCTGGGCTCAGAAAAGCAATTGGAAAACATAAGTTCTGTTCGACTTCCACCTGACCCAGAAATGTCTTTCAACTCAGTGCATCAGCATTTCTCTTCCTAATGTCAAATGTTATCTGCAGCCAGATACAAATCTCAAAAATTCTACATTGTCTAGAGGAAAAGTTGTCAAGGCTAAAGTCCAATCTCTGGTAAACATACAGAGTTGTGGCTAAGCAGAAATACCAAATACAGTTCATACAGACTACATTGAAATGGTTGGAAATGGTTTTAGGTAGTCTCTGTGTTGAAGATATCCATGATTAAAAATGCAAATTAAATACTGTACGAACTGTTTTCTAATTATAAGCAGAGAATAACATCTAGAAGAGCTTAAACAGAAAGGACAAGAGAGGGCCTTACAATTATCACAGCTCCTTTTACTATTAATATATCACTCAGTCTGTCACTGGAATTTTAGAAGCCAGGGACGTTGCAATATGGGGAGACATCATTGCCAATCTGTGATCCGGTGTTGCTACACCTGTGGCTTTGGAATAAAAGCATTCTCGAAACACTGTTTTTCATGAACAGTATAAAGGGCAAGACTTCAAATATTAAGGTTGCTTAAAAATAAATTTGGCAGTGCTGTGAAATCAGTATCATGTTATTGCTTTTGCACTTTTCCCCCCTTCTTCTCAGACCTTGCTCAGGTTTGGATGTTTAGTGATCTGAATCTAGAGGCAGAGGCAAGTAAACAACCTTCCCTGAACCTCTGGGGCCCTCGTGAGGGCAGTGAGAGGGGAAAGCAGTTATTCAGAGAAATTTCAAGACTTCTATAAAGTCAGAATAATCCTGTTCCATGAATTCTCCTTAAAAACATGAGAAAGCTCTCTCATTATGATAAATAATGCAGGAAAGGAGAACAGAGAAAGGTGCATTTTTTGGCTACATAGGTAAGATGGCTTCTACCGAAGCATCACTGTATCATAAGCAAGTCTAATTCCACATGTCATTATCGAACAGTTAGGGTCACTCAAAAGACTTTTTACATATCTTGCTAGGAACAGTATTGCTATTATCACTATTGAATAAGTCAAAAAAACAGAACATTATGAGGAAACGTAGAAGTAGATATCTGTGGTTGAATGCAAGAATTAAAAATGCCATCCAGAACCTCAAGGAGCTCTTATTTAGTCTTGAAGGATCTTGGCACAAAGGGTTCACTGCAGAGGCACACTTAGCTTGTGAATCTAAGTACACTTTTCCTAAAAGCCCGGAAAGGGACATAGTTTGAAATTCGTAAGAGAAAATTCAGAGGCAGGAGAAAAAAAGTTAGCTTGAAAACATTTTTCATGAATTAGCAGCATCTATGATATTTACAAATGATAATGATATAAGCTAATGATATTGCTTGTATATAATGCTCCCTAATCTTATAAATTCACCACAAGCCTAATCACTGTTATGCCACTTGTGAGGTTTTTTAGGCAAACCACATTAAAAATTGCTATCTTTCTCAGAATCACTTGATATGCAGAGAACACAGTTTTACTCAGAGTAATGAGAAGAATGCATTTATACGTGTGGCAATATATGTGATATTCTTACACTTATGTCAGTTCAGAGAACAAAAATAGGAAAAAATCTGTTTTGTTTCTCATAACATATGAAAGTCTTCAAAGAAGTATCAGGCTTCTTGACCTATTATATCTCAGAGCTCAGCCCAGGCACTCAGGCATTTATATGGGGAAATTTGGAGAAACTGATCTGAAGGACAGAAGTAGGAACTGAGGGTTCCTTATGAACTGCAATCCATGCTTCAGATGCCCAGAACTTTAATGACTGGAAGACGTGGAAAAACAAGATTAAGAATCTGAGCAAAAGCATGGACTCAGATCCTTTCGTCATCCCTGATGAAAACAGGGACTCCCATCTAAGTCCTGGTGACTAAATGGAGAGCACTTTTAAGAAACATTAATTTATCTTACAGTGTTCATAGAAGAAACAGCATTTTATCTCTAACAAAAAAACCCCAAACAAACAAAACCAATCAAACAAAACAAAGAAACAAACAACCCCCCCAAATAATAATAACAAAAAAAACCCAAAAAACCCAAACAAAACCCCCCGAAACAAAATAAACAACCACCAAAACCCAAAAGCAGAGTGAAACATTTCTACACTCAACCTGAGATTTTATTTTGTTCCAGTTGGATGCAGAATTCCGTTTTTAACTTTATCATTGTTAAGTTCCACTGTAAGAATGGCTCCATTGGAAGAATAGCTCCTGCAGTTGCTCTGTGATATCCATTTTAAATCAGGTGTCTTGCAAGTGCTGCAAAGCAGAAATCCTTGAATGGTTCGTACCAATTAAACTTAGTATTTGTCAGAGAATCACGGAATCTTCCAAGTGGGAAAGAACCCCCAAAGATCATCAAAGTCCAACTCCCAGCCCTATAGAAGACACTTCAAAAGTCACACCATGTGCCTGAGAGCATTGTCCAAACACTTCTTGAACTCTGTCAGGCTGTGACCACTTCCCTGGGGGGCCTGTCCACTGCCCAACACCCTCTGGGTGAAAAACCTTTTCCTAATATCCAGCCTAAGCCTTCCCTGACACAGCTTAGTGCTCTTGCACTTACCCTCATAAGGAAACGGTAAGACTACTTAATCTGTTTAAAGTGTGGGTTTTTATTCCTAAGCAAAATCATAAGTAATAAAAATTTATTTATACACCAAAAATCTAAATCCGTGGCATCAATAGATGCTACAATCCAATCTAGTTTTGATATTGAGAAATTTGGTATATGGTGTCTTTAAGGAATGAGGATAATATTCAAACTACCTTTGTTTATGGGGTAGATTCCAGCCAATTACATCAGGCGAAATCAAATTGACCTTTTGGAAGTGCAGTGGAAAAATAATAGTCAAAACAACTATGGAGAAATAATTAGAATTTGAAGAATGGTGATAAAGATGTTTATAAGGAAAATGCTATTTTAGATGTTATCCGAAGTTGCAAAACTGTTTTCCAATGCTGTGAACTAAAGAAAATGCAAAAGATATTTATTGAGAAAGAACTTAGATGGTAGAAGAAAAAGGTTCAATAAGCACCTAGTTCTCTACATGAAACAGCAGTGAGCTATTTGACACAAAACGTGGGAAGACACCTTGCAGCTATGCTCAGTCATGGTATATGATGATACTTCTGGAGTAAGACCCAACTGTTTATCCTCTTAATTACTTTCTCCCCCACTTACCAAACATGTACAGGCAAAAAAAATAAATGTTTAAGACGCTTCATACCACTTTTTCTTGATTGTCTTGTACAAGTTAAACATAACTCAGCTTGTCCAACAGTACTCATTCAAAGAAAGACAGCAAAGGCAAATGTAGGAGAAAAAAACATATCTGATTATCTTTAGGGAAGCACAGGCAGGGGCAGAACAGTCTAAATCTGTAAAAGCCTCTGCTGCAGGTAAAGTCATGCCCCATTCCAAGTGTTATGACACTTTTCTGGCACTGTACTATTTTACAAGAGTTAAGCAAATAATTTCTGTGCATATCTGAATGATGTTTTTCAGAAATTACGAAATTATAAGTGATGGAGATTGTAAAGGTTCTGGGACAAGCCACTTTGGTCTGATGCATGAGAGGAACCTCTAGATCTTGAGTCAGTTAATCTATTCCTGTTATCTACAAGTAATTGTTCTGGAAAATCATTTCCTAAATGATGTACCATAGTATAGTTATTGGCCTGTATATGTACGGTAGGGATAGTCTTGCCATCTGGCTCCAGCAAAACCACTGTTCTCTCAGGCTCAAAAAACGGAAAATTCCCTACTAGTAAGAATCTACCATGGGAGAAATTCCACTTGTCCCCTTCTGGGAGAATGACATACAGCACAAAGACAACTGCTGTTAACATTTTTGGTATGGTCATTCCATCCAAATGGAATCATATATCATATGCTATACGGATCATATATTAGTGTGGTTGATCTTGATTGGATGCCAGGTACCCACTGGAGCCACTCTATCACACTCTTTTCTGAACTGGACAGGGGACAGAAAATACAATGAAAGCCTCTTGGGTTTAGTAAAGGGACAGGAAGAAATCACCCAGTAATTGCCATCACAGGCAACACAGACTTGACTTGGGAAAATTAAATTAATTTATTACCAATCAAATCAGAGCAGGATACTGACAAATTAAATCTTAAAAATCTTTTCTTTCTCCCTGCCTTCTTTCCAGGTTCATCTTTACTTCAGATTTTCTCTATCTCAGCCCCCCAAGAGGCTCAGGAGGATGAAGAATGAGGGTTTGGTCAGTTCATTACATTTTCTCTTCCACTCCTTCTTCCACAGGTGGTGGACTTTCTGTACTCTTCTCCTACTCCAGCATGAGGTCCCTCCATGGGAAGCAGTCCTCCATGAACTGCATCAGCATGAGTTCTTCCATAGGCTGCAGTTCCTCATGTACCTCTTCAGTGTGGGTCCTTTCCATAGGGTGCTATCTTTTGGGAAAACCAGTGTTGGTACTCCATGGGGTCACCAGTCCTGCCAGAAAAGCTGTTTCAGCATGAAGCAGAAAAGCTCTATCCATGAAGTCGAGTTCCTGCTCCAGGGGTATCCTTCAGGTATCCACCTCCTCCTTCAGGTCCACCAGGTTCTCCATGGTTTGCAGGTGGCTCTCTGCTCCACTGTGGACCTCTGTGGGCTGCAGGGGCACAGCTTCCCCCCACGGTCTCTATCACAAACATCAGGGCAATGTCAGCTCTGGTGCATGGGACACCTCATCCCGCTCCTGCATGGACCTTGGTGTCTGCAGGGGCTGGTTCTCTCATATTCTTGCTCATCTGGCTGCAATTGCTGTTGCCCAGTTGGGTATTTTTCCCCCTTCTCTACTCTGTTACCACAGAGCTGCTGCCACTGTCACCGATGAGCTCAGCTTTGGCCAGCAGCAGGTCTGTCTTGGAGCCAGTTGGCACTTACTACGAGACACAGGGGAATAGTCTGGCAGCTTCTTACAGAAACCATCCCTGAAGCCCCCGTGCTACCAACATCTAGCCACACCCACCCAATACAATTTGATATCTAGAATACCTACCACTCTTTTCTTCAGTTAGCCTGCAATTAATCTAATTAATAAAAGCAGGTGGATCTGAGAAGTTCTCATTCTTCAGTTCCCTGACAATAGCACATTCAGGGAGTAACTCTCAATTCTGCAGGCTGAGGGCACAATCTCATAAGCATGTGTATTCCCCAAGACAGGTTTCAAGTTCCACCAATATTCCTTTATCTGATCGGCCTTCCAAACTGCTGGAGGGGCTTACAAGAATATAGATAACTGTCTCAAAACACTGTCAAGGAAGGAATTTCTCATGAAATAAGCCACCACAACAGCAGGAAGGAGCTAGTTCCACACCTAAAGGATGTTAAGGTTTGGTTAGCACCTGGACAAAAGTTCCCACTGTGGCAAACTGTGGCCAAGGAATCAAGTGCTTATACACTTGCCACCTCAAGTTATGGGAATGGAATCTAGGCCCCGTGGATAGCTGAGACTTGGACTGTAAAAACGTGGTACCTCCAGAAGAAAGACTCAGGCACTCCCACCTCTGAGAAGACGAAGGTGAAGAAAGACCAGCAGGTTGCTGCAGGAATCCACATAGTGGTGATATCTTTATTTAATCTCTCTCTCTTTCCTTTCTCCTTGCCCCCACTTCCTTCTTCTTTCTATCTCTCTACCTGGAATTTACTGTTAGATAAAATCTGTACTGTTGACTTTGCCATATGTTCTCATTTGTGCCTTAATTCAGGCAAAGGCATATCTTATAATCAGATCGTAACTGCAGATTGCAAATGTAATAGTATTCTTCACCAACTTTTAAAGCCTTTATTGAATGGTCATGCACTAGCATGTTCTCACTCCTTAATCACTGGCCTCATCACCAGGCACATTTACAGCATATTCACTGCTCCTTTTCTAGGTATTCCCTCAGGTCATTGACCATCTTTTGGAATTTCATCATTTGTGCTGAAGTTTCACATAAATCAGCCAGAAAACTATCACTGAATTTCCAATATCCATTACTTAAGCCATTTGAAACTAGTTGGGTAAAACATTTGACCTTATGCTGAAGAAAAGTACTAAGGAATTTCATTTCCTGCTATGGAAGTGAGAGTGATAAGGTAAATTAATGTAGCCTCTCCATGCCCAACATCCATAGTTTCTTGATCATTAAAGCACTAAAGGGATGATTAATTAAGACAGCTGCTTCTCAGCATCACTTGATTTTTTCTTTTTCTACTTTTTTTTTTTTTAACATGTAGGCTAATAATTTCTCAGTATTATGGTACATTTTTAGAATACTTCTGTTAACAGCAGTCTTTTTTTTAACTGCATCGATCTTCATTAATCTCCATTACTATCTGTTTATATGTCTCTAAAGCATTCAACTCATCAGCAGCTCAGAGGGCAATTCACACCATATATCTTTTCACACAGGCAGTTATGACATTGCATTTCTCAAGAGAGAAGGAAAAAGATTCCAGCAGTAATACTTTCACTTGAATCCCCTTCTGAATATGCAACAGCAACCAGCACACAGTAAATCCATCATCCAGAAGTCAGACAGTTCGTACAGGCTGTAGTCACAAATGTATATTTTTTTTTGCATAAAGGAAAAAAGAAACCTCCAACAAAGCTAACATTATATTTGAAAACAAAACCAGTATTAAATACTGTTTTTAATGGACACCTGATACTAAATGGAATTTTCATTTCACAGTTTTTAAAGTTTGAAATAAAAATCAATTTGTTTAACTATTACCCCCAAATATTTTTCAAATGTAGTTCTGCTTGCTCTTCCTTGAAGTTATTACTGTTACATATCTTCCATCTTTTCATGTATAGCCCTTCTCATTAAAAATATGACTATTGATAAAGTTGAGGAGCAATGTCTTTTAGACAACAGAAACTATTTTTTTTATCTTGTGACAGGTTTTTTATATGCTGATAAAATCTATTAAACATTTCAGATTGAATTGATTGTTTAAGAAATTATACACTAGTATTGCTATTTCAATTGTGAAGGTTGTATTTATCCTTTTCTTTATAAAATCACCTTAAAAGTTATTGTAATAAAATGTGTAAAACTGACAAATTATTGTAACAAAGATTGTGAACAACCTGAAACAGGTTCATTTTATTAACTTGTTTATTCTAAAAATGCCAAATGTGGGGAAAAAACCACAGTTACTCAGAACTGGATCAACATCATTTTGTATGGACATTACCTGGCAGGACATTAGAGGTTAAAATAAGTCTTTTGTATTTTTTGCTGCTTTCTGATTTCTGCGCCTTCCATTAAGCCAAAAAATTCAATTGAATGAAAGATTTTTTGTGCTGGACTGATATATAGTGTTGGTCACTATTTCAGTCTCATCACAAGACAAACCATCCATCAGATCTAGGATAGTCATTTGTTTAAGTTACACTGCAATCAGAAGGCAGAAAGTTATGCATCTATTCCAGAACATCCAGTTTAAAAATACATGTTAAAAATGCCTAGTGGGATAGTCTTAGCAGATTTCTTTTGTAAGATATATGCAAAACATAACATAAGTAAAGAATGAAGTAGTATTTCTAACTATCAAAGAAACGAGGCTTTGGAATAACCTTGCACTTAATGCAACAGAGAAAACAATGTAAATAGAATTCTGATGAGTAGTGAGAGGTTTATAATATGAATAAAAGGATGATGTCAGTCATCATCCATAGTTTCATTAATTTATTTCTTTCTGTTTTTACTCTTTGTTATCATCATGCACTAAATTTGAAGATAGTATACTGAAAGATATCAGAAGGTACTTTTGGCATGTAAATACCTCATAGAAGACCATACCCAAATATCCTCAATTTTACTAGTGTCTTCTACAGAGTTTTCCAAAATTAACTGTAGGATTTTATTGAAAAAAATAAAATTTAAGACAGAAATAATTGAAAAAAATCCCAGATGTGGAAAATCGCAAGACTTGGTTAACACAGATCTCACTTTATTTCTATCCCAGAGAACATTTCCTTCTTAAGCAGGAAATGAGAAGAAATAGCAAAGAAAGTTCAAGCATTTCCAGAGGGGGGAAAAAAAGTGGATACAATATTTCGAAAATTTTAAGAAGGCCTTAAGAACTGGGTGGAGGGAGAAGGAAAGAAGAAGAAGAAGAAGAAATGATTGCTAGGGAGGCTATTAGTAATGAAATTGGGGGGGAGTGTATTTTTTATTACTTTCAACCAGGTTTTAACTGATATTAATGTAAATGAAATACAGAAGGAAAGAGGAGTTTTCTACATGTATTCACAATAGTTTAGTAGTATTATTCATTTAATGATTATAAACAATAAGTTCACAAACATACATCTACACAGAATTTCACAACTGAATAGAAGCTTTTGTTTTCTACAGAACTCAAGTAAAAGTCAAGGACAAATTGCTCTTCCTCAAACATATCTCTTAAATGAAATTATGTCAGCCTGACGGAGTTCTGTAACCACTACCAGGCAACAAGCAATGTATTTTACCATAGGACTCAAGGCCACTGAGGACAGTGTCAAAAGCATTTCTTGTTATCATAAGCAATGTTTCTTAGTTAAGATTATATCAAAGATCCACAAGCCACTTAACTACATCTACAGAAACTACAATAAAAGGAAAGAAAGTGATTTCCAATAATTATAAATGTTAATGGCAATCTCTTGATTTTTAGTTGCTTAATGAGGGAAAAAATACTAGAGATGGTTGATCTGATATGTGAGGTCATTTTCCATTGCAGAAAAATTAGTACAGAATCACTGCTGGTGATTCCTTTTGCTTATATTGTGGGTGTCCTGAAGAAGAAATATACTGACGCCTTCAGTTTCTAGGTTAACACCTAGATATGACAGCCTGCAAGATCACCTAAACTCCTGATGCAATCTTGTGATTTTATGCAATGTATAACTAGACCACTAATTATCTCTCATGCCTGCCTGTAACTTTCAAGTTTGTTCCTACTGTACCTTCCTTCTGTGGACAGCAAAGTTTTGTTCACATTACTGTCTTGGACACTGTTATTTCCATTCAAAACAATACTTGTTGAATAGTATTTATACTGAAGGGCATGCCAGCCAGCTAAAAGGACCATGACAGAAATCTGCTGACAGGAGTGTCTTTCCCAGGAGGGCAGAACCCTGTGGAGTGCAGTCTGGGGCACGGAGTGATGGCCCTAGAGGGCAGCAAGTGGCCAGCCATGCACATGGGCAACAATGGGGGACAGCACTGTTCAGGCACATGGGTTACAAGACAGCCCAGAGCCTGGGAGGGGATTTGACCCTCTCTATTGTGTACATCAGAGCACATCCTGAGTACCACCCTGCATGCAGGGAAAACATCCACAAGCTGGCTGGAGGTGAGAGGAGGCACCAAGGCAGTAGGGATGAAGCCTTTGCCCTGCAAGGAGAGGCTGTGAGCCACGCTGAAGTGATTTTTCTTCCATTCTTATACCAAGACTGATAAAACAGATATGATAATAATAAAAAAAAGGCTATTATTTTGCAGTTTCTCATGGACATTTAAACACACAGATATTGAAGAGAACTAAATGACTGAGCTATGTCTGCATACAGGAATAGTGAAAATTTTCAGCAGTGTGTTGAAACGTGGATGTGATAAAATACAGCTGCAAGTATATTTTTAAACACAATTAAATAGGTGCATTAAGTCCCTGAAAATATATTGCTGTAATATACCATTGTAATTTTTGTTACAGTAGCAATTTAAATTAAAATGCAGCTGTGTTCTCTGAAGTTCAAAAATGCCATTTCTGAAACAAGAGAACAGAACAAATATCTGCCCAATAGACAACCTTTTCCCTTTACAGTTCTTTGTCTTTCCCTTCCTTGCTCCTTTTTAAGGAATTTCATTAAAGCTAATTCATCTTGTTGGATTTTTAAACTTCGACAAGCAAGTGATTTTTAATTAATAATTGAAAAATCATTATTATTTACAATACAACATAAAAAGTCTATTTTGGATATGAGGTTTCCAAAAAATTCACCAGCTTAATACAAAGGAATAAAATAGGCTTATATTTGATTGCCTGTTTGNAAAACAGAAAGGAGAAAAAAAAAATCATGCACACATATTTCACTCACTGTGAATTCCACTTAACCATAGAGCAATCGTGATTTCTAAATAAGCATGCATTATCCAATATCCCTCACAGGTCCTAGGCACATTTCCCTATATATTTAAAAACTAATATATTTGATTGGTTTAGACTCGTATATATAATGGAATCTGCAACCTATTTTTTAACAATTCCAGTTGAAATCATAAAGCATTGATACATACAGGAATAACAGCAGACCTTTCTTGCCATACAAAAACGCAACAGAATTTTTTTCCACAGGATGTGAAAGAAGTAAAAATTTTCATCATGTAGAAACGTCCATCTAGAATTTTCAGTAGCAAGTGAAGGAACTGACTCTGAGTACACATTAAATCCATCTTTTGCTACCCATGAATTATCAATAAAATTCTTGGCCCAGGTCCTAGCCCAGAAGTTGCACAGTGGGGAAGGTATACAGCACCTGAAAACTGAAATCAGTGCATGCAGAATGGTCAGCAGATCTGTTTCTGTGATACATGACAGCACAGGGAAGACTCATCACTGCACAAAAAAGAGTTTTCTTAGGGGTAGGTACAACATTGAAAAAAAATTTAATTCCTTGAAGGATAATACCCCACCCTTACTTTTTGTTGAAATCTCACTATCTTCTGATTCTAGTGCAGATCCATTCCTATTTCCATCATAAACAGGAATTAAAATTAATACTTATCACAGTACACTCACATTCAGAAAAGAATATTGTTTCAGAGCCCACAATAATCTAGCAGAGGAAGACAGAAGAAACATTGCTTCTGATAGGCGGGCAGGTAAGGATGACAAAGAATGAACATGGAACAGAAAAAGGCTTCCCATTCTACAGAGTAATCTCTCTGCATAATGATAAATTAATAAGACTTTTTGGATAAGATGTCGTAAGCATAAAAAATTGTACAAAGGTAAAAAATTACTTCATTTATTTTGAAAGCATACTCCAGTAACAGCCTCTGTGTAGCAAAAGAAATACTACATTGGATTATCATTTCGAGGATGAATATTATGTGTCTTACAACTTGTAGTAAATTTTTCTGATCAGCTTGCTCTTCAGACTGTACCAGCAATCTTTCTTCCCCAAAAGTCTGCAAAAAAATCTGGTATGATCAGACTGACAAATATCCTGTTAAAAGTTTCAGTGGAGTACAGCCAACCTATTTGGATTCAGGCCTGCACTGCTAATCTGAAAGTTTACAAGGAAGAAAAGCCATGGAAACCACATAAGAATAACAATGAAGCTGACTTGAATATAAGCTTCATATAAGAATTTAGTAAGAAAATTATACAATATTAACCAAAAATGCCAAAAAATTAAAAACATTCATTATGTTATAAAAATTGCAGTACCTGACAATTTTTTATTGAAATCATGCTGTACTTATTGATACTTCAGTGAAGCAACTCAGAATTTATACTGATTTTATGGTCATCCATTCTTAGGTATTCAAGTATTTGCAATTCTAAATCTAGATATTAGAAGCAGAGTAAACATGACAATACAGTTCTGCAAGTAAGCACTTGATTCTGACCTGGGTTTATTTGGGTCTGCAAACCCACTTGGTGATTTCTTTATACAAACATGGAAATATATTAGCTTTGTCTATAGGTATGCTTGTACAAAGCCATTTAAAAAGCTTTGTTCTTTAATATCATCATTATAAGCTTTATGGCAACCATGAGAATCACAGAATCACAATACTATCCTCAGTAAATAAATGCTTAATTAATTAAATAATAAAACAAACAATTTTTTTTTTAAGAATGTAGACCTAGAGAAAGAGAAACATTTTCTGTCACTAGCAATGAAAATGTTAGAATCCAAGCCTTCTGGCCATTGGTGTAAACTCTATAATCAACAGTCCATTTTGCTGATGCTGTAATTACTGCACAGTTCAGAGGCAGAGGTTTCCAAAACTTTTTGTCAGTGTCCTAGGCCAGACTATGGCCTGTATGACAGCAAGGAAATACACAGGCATATAGGCTTACTTTTAAGTCCAAAACCTAAATTTAGACTCTCAACTCAGACAGTGATTTTTCAGTAGGATACTTTTTCTAGGAATAATGCTCTTGCATAATTTAGCATGACCCAAAAAGGAAGAAGCATTTCTAACATTCTCTAATCCCTTTAGTGTGTTAACTCCCTCAGACAGTTGCAGCTCCCGAGCCTAGATTGTCCAACTATAATTCTCAGGAGGCAGCCTGGGCCCTAGTGAATGAGCCCAGTGAGAGCCCACGGTGCTTTCATTTATAGTGATGCCGAGAAGCGTTAACCAGAGGTGGAGGACAGCAGGCAGAGTCTCTAGAACTGCAAGAGGCAGCGCTGATCATAAATTATGTCTGTATTCAGTGCAGCTAAGAATGCTCTGTACACCTTGAAAGCAAGAGAAGCATCTTGAAAAGCCTGTGATCCTAAAGATATCTCAGGCCATAGAACATAAAACTCTTTGTAACTACTGAAAAAGCAAATTTGGAGGAATAATCTTTAAGTTTTTCCTTTAGTCTCTTTCAAACAATTGATTAGTGAGCATTTGCTATGAAGTCTACATTACCTTGGACTGCTGAGACTTGTGTCGTAAACATGGCATCTAGATAGGCATATTCACATGACAAAGGGGTCCACATATCTCCATCTATGGCATATATATTGTGTATTCTCAAAGAGAGAAAACTAACAGAACACTAAAGATGTACCAGCTCTAACACAGAATTATGAAAGCATTAGGACTGGTAAATTTGCAAATACCTAAAGCAAAGAAATCACATATTTTACTAGCATGATCTGTTAATATTTATAACAGAAAATTGCTAACATTTGTGCAGCAGTAGAAAAAGGTATTCTTAGTCAACAATGTAGTCTAAGTCCAACAAGAAGTACTTTTCTACAAAATATTTAAATGAGCCACTCACTTCATCATCATCGGCTGTTAAAAGATCATTGCTCTTTACACTCATGTTTTGCCTTCTGTAGAAAAATTCAAGATGAAATTCATGATCTCAAGTAGAAGAGGAAGTTTGGAATATCTCAGGTCAATATCCTGTCTTTCTTCCTAGAGACCTTTTGTATTACTCCTTTATCTACTTGATGCTTACCCTTCACCTGTTGTTTTAAATCAAAAAATTCCACAGAACCTATTGAAAATTTTTTCCAGTTATATAAAAAAGAGGAATTGCTCATTTTGATGAACCAACATGTTATAAGACAGTAACATTGGCTTTGCTTTAAAAAGCTAGACTTATACATATTTTGATTGTAATAACTATTCTAAACTAATTTTCCTCTTGAACTATTTACACTATGTTTCAAAAGACTTCCATTAAAAGGCACAGAAGTGAGATTTCCACATATAGAGAGCATCCACACATGGTACTAGTGCAAAAAAAGCTACTAGCTTTTTGAATTATAATAACATAGAATGGAAACAGTGTAATGAAAAAAGAGCTTCAAGTACTTCAGCGAGGCAAACAGAAAAGACATGTAATCTGATAGAACCTAGGAAAATTTTCAGTTGTAGAAGAGAGTTGGAACAGATATGCATAAATTTAACTCTATTACTGTGGTAGATCAAAAAGTGTTCTATATCATTATGCAAACAATGGCTTGATTGTATTACAATTTTTCATAATTCTGAAGTAGTAAAGGCTTACAATTCAGTCTTTCTAAAAGTGGCTTCCTTCTCTCCTGTCTCAACACCAACACTTGATTCAGTCATCGACAGTTTAGGCAGCTGTGGGACATGGACTCAAAGCTTTGGAAGGTGGTTTTTAATTAATTAATTAATTAATTAAATAATGAGTACTAGTGCATTGATTGACTTTCTAAAAGAAAAATACAGGAACAGTTAGGGATCCAAAAACTCAATGGTCACACTTTTTTAAATGGATGTAAATATCATTATCAAGAGGCAGCCAGAAAGATGGACAGAAGTGTATTCAGATCTTTTGGTATCTGTGTACTTGCAGACCTTTAGATATAAGGAAAGTGTCAAATGCCAGTGGTCCATCCTAGCTTTTGTGTTAGATGATCCATAGTTCTCTGAACATGATTAATACTTTCTCTTTTAAAAGCGGGTGAACATTTGAGAGAAAAAGTTTCATCTTAATACTTTTAATAATTACTACTTTTTTCCTCCAGATAAAATTGCCTTAACTGAGAAACATTCCAAAACACTTGTGATTTGGATCTCTCCAAGGGGATTATTTTCTAAAGAAAATAACAAATAATCTTAAATAATCTTAAATAACTCCCAGGCTCTGGGAGCAAGAAGAAATACAGACAGCTCTGCTTTATACTCTAAAATACTTAAATCAATTTTTTAGTTTTGCCAGGACAAAATCATTTTCAAGTAATTGGATCAACAGCAGCAAATATAGGACTGTCATAACTTGAACAATGGATTTCCTACCTACAAAAAGCAAATACAAGGTAAGGTTAGTCAGAGGAGAACTCCTATCAACCAAGGATTTTTCTTTATCTGTCATGTCAGCAGCTGCAAGGGGCAGTGCTTGTAATAAGTGTGGTTTGGTGATTTCCCATCCACGATGAGCTCAAAGCTGGATTCTGCAGCATCATTTTATAGGCATTTATAACCATTTATGTGATTTTTGGCTGAGAAGCTTGGAAATTCCTTTATCAGTAGGCTGAGGATCTCCTACTGTTACACACAATATATTTAGAGTACAATGTACTATTACACATAAATAACTCAAAGTACAAAAATGAAAAAAGTATGGCTCAAAAATAGAGTAAATAAAACCTTCAGGATATTTATATTCTGAAAGTTAACCCTTCCATCTAAAATGCACAAGCAATAAATTTGAAATATCAGAATCAACTGGAAAAGAAGTTTAGCTATACATCTAGAGTTTTTTCATGTTTTACAGGGCTTGCTTTTCTTCTTACTACATAATCAGGTAGAGAATTTCTTGTCAGTAACTGTATCGCAGAATCATATTTCAGCACAGAAAACTCTGGATTTAATCTGAGGGTTTAAACAATTGCTTAATGAAACATACTTTTTACAGAGTTACTTTAGAATTCCTGAGTACCCAAAAGTATCATCCCTGACTTGCAGGAACACATTAAATAGGATATCCCTCCAAAATGTAGGACTATAATCCTTGAGCCATTCTTTAAACTAGGAATTTCCTGAACCTTAAGTTTTCTGTCTAAAACCATTATACTTTAAATTATTTTCCCCAGGTTCTGAAATTATTTTCAATTGTTTTTTTTCAAAAGAAATCAGAAAACACTACCGCTTAGGAATTGTGAAATATATCTCAGAGGCTACTAGAGCATCATTGCCAACAGCTTTTAATGCACAGGCCCAGAAAGCTATGTAAGCCTGCTCACTGATTGTGTTCATTCTATCATACTATTAAAGACTTATCTGGTGCCTCTGGAAGTATGTATCTTTGCCCAGCTTTTCAACATCAGAAGTGAGTCAATCATTTTGGATGCTCTCAGCTACCCACAAAAATAGTGGTAACATGGTCTTTTTTAAAGGAGTGAAGACACATACTTGAGAAAATATCTTAAAAATATGGATCACCAGCCCAAATTTTCTCAGAAAGTATCAAGTCCATTCACATCTTCATCAAGGGAAGATATAAAGTTTAAAGAATTTTTAAATAATTAAGACACTAGCTGTCCAGCATCCACTGTAGCTCTGTGTTCACACCAGTTTTGAAAAGATGCAAACAGAAAAACCTACCCTATGTAAGTCACAGGACTTCTAAAAACAACCAGAGTGGGAGATTTATTGGGGAACTATTATATAAGAGGCTGTTTGTGCTTGCTTTGTTTAAAAAAATGGTTTTACATTAGTTTTCTCATTAGATATGCCATTATCTCACTTGAAATTACAGGAAAGAAAGGATTAGTCCTATGAATTGCAAATGATTGATCCCAAAATACAGTTTGTGCTTTCTTTTCTGAAAAAACGTATCTGCTTCTATAACAATTTTTGTATCACTCCAGTTGAGTCACTTATAGCATTTTGTTGGATACCTTAATAATCACATACTTTGATTTGTAGATGCCTTACTTGTTATCCTTAGCTTGATGGACAAAGGTGCTGAGCAGTCAGCATTGCATTTGAGGTCAACAGCTTCCCCCTCAACTTAGTGCTGTGTCATGTGAGGTAAATCAAAAAAAAAAATGGACCCTTGTGTCTCAAAGAACTCAAGAAAAGTAGATGCTTTTGACCTTAATGTCTATCTATGAACCTTTGAATCTACATACATAAAATAGGAACAATATCCTGTATATGCTAGAGTGATTTTGGAAAACCAATTCACTAGTATTTATGAAGCAGAAATTTGGAATAAATGCTAAAGAAAAGCCCTGGTTGAAACTAGTGCTTGTCTTTGAGACAGACTACATAGCTTACAGTGAACTCGTTGCATACACTTAAAATATTTCAGGAAAAAGACTGAAAAGTTATTTTGAGTTCTTCCATCCTACCTTTTGCCTACCAAATCAGTCATGCAGAGAAAACATTATGTGCTTCAGCGGTAGAAGACGGTATCACAGGGAAGTGAGGTTGGTTCTTAAAGTTGTATGTGAACATAGATTGCAAAGTCATATTTTCTGGGCAGTATTCAGTGTAGATATGTTCTCAAGCACTCATAACTGCACAGGAGGAAGATCACAGGAATGGCATAGGAATCATGAAAGTAATTAAAGAAAAAAGAACACTGCCTTGAAGTGAAATTTATAAATATTTTGCAAAGCACTTTCTGCTTGTGTGAACATAAAACACTTATAAACATGCATACAACCAGCACAACTCAGAAAAACAGCAAATCACAAGTCACAAGTACTGGTACCAATATTGACAGAATTATAACAAAATGCTCTTCTCTTCCCTGGACCACAGAAAATAAACTGTTTTAAAGAGGAACAATTACAGGCATTCCAGGAGGAAAGTGTTGCCGGATAAAATCTGGAACTTCTGTAAAATTACCCAAAATGGTAGAATATAAAGCATTGCTTTTGACTGATTTGAAATTTCTTTTAGCATTAGTAAAGCACAAAGGACAACTTGTCTGAGAGCAGAGGAGTTAGCAAAAATGAACTGGATTGTTTAATACCTTCACTACTTTTGTTAACTGGTTTCTTTGACCTAAGCAGTAAGACTTATCAAAAGACATCCATCCCCTTCTTCTGAAGTCCTAGCTCTATATACTGCCACCAATGATAATTGGATAACATTCCCTCATGCACGGAGAAACATAACCTTAACATAACATTACCAAAAGAAAGGTAAAACTTGATTTATAAGGGGCTAAGTATGGCTGGGCCAACAAAATTTTTGGAATCACTCTATCCTACAGAGTAAATAAATACCTAATCCTATAAAGCCTTTAATCCCTAAAATACATCACCAATTCCTGGTTATATCAGATGCTAATACTCCACTGCTTCTGTTAAACCACAATCTGATACACCAAGATGTATCAGCCCTTGAAAACACCAAACCTAAAATTTTACAAAATTACAGAAGAGGTGAGACTGAAGTTCGAGGTGAGTCATCTAGTCCAACCTCCCAGCTCAAGCAGGGACATCTCAGAGCACATTGAACAAGATTGTTTCCAGATGGTTCTTGAATATCTCCACTGAGGGAAACTCTGAAACCTCTCTGGACAATCTGTTCCAGTGCTCAGCCACTGCACTATAACAAAGTTCCTTGTCATGTTCAGGCACAGTTTCCTGTACATCATTTTGTGCCCGTTGCCTTTTGCGCTATTGCTTGGCACAACTGAGCAGAGCCTGGATCCATCCACTGACACCCTCCCTTCAGATACTTGTATGTATTAATGAGGTCCCCGCTCCATTGTCTCTTCTTATGACTGAACAGGCTCAGCTCCCTGAGCCTTTCCTTGTAAGACAGATGGTCTAGCCCTTCAATCATCTTGGTAAGGAAAACTTGGTGCAGTTTTAAATCAGCTGGCTTGTTTCATATTAAAACTTGGTTAAGCATGAGATCCAAGTTATTTACTTCTATATTCTTTTCTTAAAAAATATCAACTGCTAAATAACATGGAATCCTTCAGACCTGAAATAAATACCTTGCTAAGCATATACAGAAGAGAGTGACAATGTATCTTTCATAAAACTGTTTTCCCTGCTTATTAGATTTCTTAGTACACTTAATAAAATTATTCCTTTCAGAGTGTTATATTTTTTACACAACCTATAAATCAATCTTTACTCATATTTAATAAAAAATAATCTACCTTTGCATGTACAAAGCAAATATAGTAACAATTTAGACTGCCAAAACTCTGACTCAGAAAAATTACCATTAGAAAGCAAAAGACCAATCTGTGTGTCTTTTGATAAAGTTTGTCTTTAAATAACAAAAACTGGTATGCCTTGTTGACCCCTCCCTATGAACAAGTCTTTATTACATGGAATTTACAATATTTTTAGGGTAACATTTTTTATGTTAAAAAATCTAATTTCATTGCTTTATATAGATTAATGAAGTAGAATGAAAGACCTATCACAAAAATCTCTATTCCTGCAATAATTTCTTATAAAATGTTTTGGAATAATAGAAGTTTCCTACCACGTCTTCTGTTTTGTGGTTATTCAGCAAATCAGATAGCAAATCATCGTGAAGACTTTCTCTCCGAATCAATGTAAATTCACGTAGGAAAACTGCTCCTTGATTTTGGTCTCCAAAAACCTAGAAGGAAAACATGGTATTAGGAAATGTAGAATTTTAATTCTATCACAGACAACATCCTAATATCCGGAAAATTGTGTCTGGAAGAATAAAAGGCCAGTTAATGGTCCTCTGTCTTCTACTACTACACTTCTTCTAACCAAACAGCATTGCTATTAATGAGAACACTGACATGCATTTAAAGAATGTCAGTATGATTACAAATAATTTCCATTTACATGAAATTCTGTGGTGTAAGAAGTTTCTATATTGTTATTTACATCTATGGTTTATAAGACAGTTAACATTTTAAACTCTTTTGTTAGATAATATTTAAATTGTATTTTTACTTTATGAAACAGATAATGTTTGTACAGCATCTTGACTGCTCTATCATAAGAAGAGAGCTAAAACTTTGAAGAGACCAAAAAAAATTACTTATAAGTGCTTCAGCTAGCAAACTCCATTACGCATATGCATTTAAAATCATTTAAACTAACTTTGCATCTGTTGTTTTTTGGAATATATGAGCTACCTGAGATAGAGTGACGCAGCTGCAGAGTTCCCCAGCTAGCCCCTCATCCCAGCTGGCACTGAGAGTGACCACAAGTGGTCTGAGTGACAGTGCAGAGCAGGGTTGCTTCTGCTCTCTAAGGCTCTAGATGGTGTAGCGCCAAAGACCAGGACAAAGGGCAGAGAAGGATCCTTCATATGGTTGTCAAGGAGTTTATTCTCCAGAGAGGGCCAGAGGCGAAGGACACAGGGCAGCACTGAACACAGTCTTTTAAGTGGGGGAGGTACAAGGGGAGGATACAATTCTTCAGCCAACTGGGGTGGTACAAGGGAGGAGCCAGACGAGGGACTTACATAACTATAACCAATGGGGAAAAGCAAGGGGAGGATACAGCTTGAGAGGACCAATAGGGCATTGAGGAAAATGGAAACTTCTAGACCTGAAGGTGGGGTCGGCTGTGGATTGACAACATGAGGAGGCAAGGGCAAGGAGATGTTTAGGCAGGGGGCTGGAACACCAAGGGCTATCTAGAACAAAGGGCAGGGATTAAGGAGGATTGACATTTAGGTAGGCATGTTTAGGGTAAGAAGGACAGCTGGGAGAGGGAGGAGAAACTTGGAATAAACCAACAGCATGGGGGAAACAGGAACGAACCACTCAAGAGGCTGCAGAAAGCATACAGTTCCAAAAGACATATCACCACAAGAGAGGTTTATTCACGAGTGATTGACTAACCAATTACTATCAAAATGTCCTAGGCAAAATGGATTTTAGAAATAAATAATGAAAACAAATCCACATTCTTCAAGTTCTCACATCCATTTTTTTCTTTGGTGGTTCAAGTTGAAGGACTTTTTTAGGCATAACATGAACTTAAAGTTTTGGAAACCAGTGAGATGTCAGGGAGGGTTTTGTAATGTGTCAGAACATTGTTTCATTAGACTGACTCTAAAGAATTCCACTACAGGTGAAATATTCAAAAAGTTGGCTAACAGCCAGGAATAGGGACTGTATTAGCTCTGGAAAGGTAGTGAATTTTTCAGTTACCAGCACTTCACAACTTATTTGGAAGGCCATTCAGGTTGAGAGAACAGTATGTTTTATCAAAATGACGAAGTAAGAATATTTTTTATGTATTTATGATTTATGTTCCAAAAAAGTAAAAAGTATCTGTTTATGTTATCCATCTCATAGATGGATACTATATATGTTAGTATAATATACTATAATGAGGAACAGAGGATATCGTATTTCCTCACTAAGATAAGCACAGTACTTATACATGGACCGGTATTACTCACAAGAGCTGCAATTACTACTTTTTACTGAGAAGAAAGTCCATGGTCTGCTGCTTTTATTATGACTATTTATTCTATTCATCCTTCTGTATAGCCAGGTGCCATAGTTAAGCTGTTTCTACTTCTAGCTGAGAAGTTCAAAGGGCCTGTGAGTAACTTGACACTGCAGTGTCCAGCGGAAGAATGAAGCACAGATTAGCCTTCCATTCCCTACAAGTGAGTTGGTATTGCTTTTTTTGAGAAGGCAATCCTCCCTGGCAGCTAGGAACTGAGATTGGAGCTTCTGTAAAGCTAGGACAAAATTACAATGGGTTGACTAGAAGATAATGTAATTATCTTAAGGGGAGGGGTGGAAGTATCTTTCTATGAAGTGGGTAATGGGAAGAATTAAGAGTCCCTGAATCCAAACTATATGCTCCTAAATATAATAGACGTTTTCTTTGATGCAGAATTCTTGCCATCAGTAGTGAAAGACTGCACCTAATTCTTCCAGTTGCTTTGAGATCCTCTGCTGTAAGTTTTTAGAATTTTTTTGAAAAAAGAACACAAGAAAATGACCGTGCCATAAAAGGAATAGTTTTACAGAAGTGGCATTTTAAAATATATAGTTAGCTTCCCATCTTGTGGATAACATTGAGAGATACACCCACTGATTTGACTCTTATATTATTAGTCATAACAATGAAGAATCCTCAGAGGCATCTGAGGAAGAAACATGCATGTGCCCCAAAGAAAAAGAAGCTTTGTTACATACATGTATTCTTTTTGGACAAATCATTATCTTACAAATAAAAATGTTCCTGAAATAGATCATACTTCATAAAAATGTTTCAACTCAAGATTGGCAAAAAGTGTTCAACCAGTAAAAGTTATTTCAAGAAAGGAAATCTGTACTTTTATTTTTTAATAATAGCATCTACTTGTGATTTTAAACACTTGTGATCAGCAAATCTAATGATAAAATTATAACATTATAGAACTGTTTAAGTTCGAAAAGAATTATAAGATCATCTAGTCCAACTTTTAATTCAGCATTGCCAAGTCCACCATTAAACCAAGTCCCTAAGAGCCTCATCCAGATGTCTTTTAAAAATCTCCAGGGATGACTTTTAAATACCTCGTGGTGACTCAACCATGTCCTTGGGCAGCCAGTTCCAATGCTTGTCAACTTCTTCTATGATGAATTTTTCCTAATATCTAATCTAAATCTTCCCGAGCAAAACTTGACACCATTTCCCTTTTATACAATTGCTTGTTACCTGGAGAACAGATAAGACTGACTCCTTTTCTCCAGGCTAAATACCCTCAGCTACCCCAACCCTTTCCTCATGAGGCTTTGTGCTCCAGACCCTTCTCCGTCTCCATTGTCCATCTCTGGACATGCTCCAGCATCTCAATGTTCTTCCTGTCACAAAGGACCCAAAATTGAGCACAGGATTTGAGGTGTGGCCTCACAAGCACCAAGTACAGGAGGACAATCACTGCCCTGGTCCTGCTGGCTACACTATTGCTGATCCAGGCCAGGATGTCATTGGCCTTCTTGGCCACCTGGGCACAGCTGGCTCATTCTCAGCCACTGTCTTTTACCTATTGGGCCTTTGCCTGTTGGGCAGCTTTCCAGCCACTCTGCCCCCAGCCTGTGGTGCTGCTTAGAGTAGTTCTGACCCCAGTGCATGACACAACACCAGGCCTTGTTGAACATCATACCATTGACCTCGTCCTATTAATCCAGACTGTCCAGATCCCTGTGCTACTAATTTCAGAAGTCAAATTACAAACAATATAACGAGACACTTTGTCACCAGTGATTCACCTTCCTGTTTTGCTTAGTTTGTTCCTATAAAAATATACCCGGATTCTGAAAAGTCTTTTCCTTATAAGAGCAGTCAAATTGCTGTTATTAAAATTCCAATCTGTTTTTCAAGGTAAATGAAATCTCTTGATAAAGAATGCAAATGCAATATCAATAATCTCAATAAGTTATTGCTAATCTTTAAAACTTAACTGTCTACCATATCAACTTAAATGCTTTGACTGCTTCTAATTACATAGGTGGGAAATAGGTGTCAGAGGCACTATTCTGAAAGAAGGGACAGAGTTAATTAGTAAAAAAAAAGACATCGTGATTTTTAAGATGAAGGAAAAGATGAGAAATAAAAAACCTAGAAGAGCAGTAATGAAAGAATGAAAAAAAAAAAGAATGAAAAGAATATTTTTTCTTCTAATTTAGCAAATATGAATGGTAAAGTCCTGAAAAAATGAAGAGGGCTGAAAGTATGTGGCCATCTAAAGAAGGCTATTCTTTGCCCGACTCATATAATATACCTTTCTGCTTTGAGAAGTAGCTCACACTGGATTTGCTTTAACTCATGCATTGTCTGAAAAAACATATTTCAAGTAGAATATCTTCATCCTTACTTGTCACCCTGATTTTTCAGCCTTCTCTTCTGTTTCACAGTTTTCATAATTTAGGTAGTTTCTCACTCATGGGTGTTATAAACAGAAGCAATGTTTTCCTTAAATCAAAGGAATTTTACATTCTTTGTCTTAGAGATATGGACAGCTGACGGACAGTTGTCTTGACCAATGGGATGGGGAGAGGTGTCAACCTTCTCCCCCAATCCCTGGCCTTTGTAGAAATCCTATATAAAGTGGAGTCAGATTTTTTAATAAACAGTTCATGTCTTCTCACCAAACTGTGTGTGTGTCTGTGTGTGTGTCTGCGTGTCAAACAGGGACACTTACTGAGAGAGCTGGAATCAAAGATCCTCAAAGATCCATCCATTAAATATCATCCATGAAAGATGAATGTCAGTAAATTGGAATAATGGCCTGAAAGATTGTTTTCCATTTTTCAAGCCTTCCTTGAAGTCTTGGCTACATATATATGACCACTTCATTCTCTCCGGGAACCCATTTTCATCATAACTCAACCATCATATTTGTCATCTATCTTCATGCAGTTTATTCAGACAAGCTTAGAAAATATCTCAAAAAATACCCCTAAGTAGCCTTTCTTAAGCAGTGATAGAACCATACAAAGAAACAGTGGCCTGACAGAAATCTGACCTTTAGCAACAGCAGTCATAAGCATCAATTTGTGACTTTTCAAGAATTTGCAAACAATGTTGTAAATGAGACTTCACTCATGCACATGAAAATCAAAGGCATATCATTGAAGTTTTTCAGCATGAGGAAGATATTTGGGTATTCAGTTATTCAACTGACTTTGCAAAGGAACCTTTTATGAAATTGATATGAGATAAAATTCCAGCACATACCTAAGCAATACTGTTTTTTTCTCATTTTTCAGTTTCTATCTCTCTAAAATCAGTATAAACATAAATTGTTTCATTAGATCCAGAGGTATCAGTCTATATGGCAGAAATCTTTGAGGAATTAGGCTGACAAATTCATAATTAAAAAATAAAAGACCCAACATAAAACAGCAGATAAAAGGATGTATGCTAGCCAACACAGTCTAAGTTTTCTAGCACTTTATTATTGTCCCACATAGCTCCATTAATTTTGCTGTGGCAGCAATAAAGTAAACGGCTAATAATTATTGTTAGCAAGGAATAATAGTAATATTTTGCTGAATTCACAAGGCACAAGTCTAACAACACAGGCTTGGAATCTGATGCAAATAATCATAGTACTTTTGATATCACCTTTGTCAGCACAGATGAGGAGTTTCAAAGTACCTCATTCACAGAGCAGAGATACCAAATGTGGCCTCAAATATTTATAATTAACCATTTAATCACATTCCATGAGTATTTTTAAGGTGACAGTTGCTGTGTTGAAGCTTTTTGTATTTTGTATTTTCAAAATCTAAAGTGCACAGAAAAATATGACTAACATCAAAACTAGAGGCAAAAAAAATGTACCTGTTTATTAAAAATACTTCTTCTGATAAAGTTATCTAAAAAATCAGATTAAGTTGTTTTGTTTTTTTTTATCAAGAGGCCTACAGTGTTGTGATAATGAGAAGATGATTACTTTGCCAACTAGCACTATGAAGCTCTTGATTTTCTTGACAGAAACAAACAAAAACAGGATACGTGGCAGAATTTAAGGTATTAGTTATCAGAAAGGGCAGCAGTAGTATTTATAGTGAGGGATGAGGAATGCAGGCTTCTAACAAGCCAAGTTATTGTACATTGCCTTTTTTTTAGACTAGGCTACACTCCAAACATCAAAACAACTTGTGTGTGTATTTCAACTCTAAATTACTCTCTATAAAACCTAACAACAACATTCCACTTTACTGCCCACACTTCCAAGAGTGCTGCACTTTTATATGGGTGACAAGAGATTTACTGCGTCCTTCAGACCTGCCAATCATGCAAGAAGGGAAGGCTTCCCAGAAGACTTAAAGGTGTGTATAAGCAGCTTCTAGCTGTCAAATAAACTTGATTCCTACCACTGCTGCCTCAAGAAACTGTTTAACAAAATCTCGTAGGGGATTCTGAAATAAGAAAGTATTACCATTTGCTTTAATCCACCACAGTTTTGTGCTGCAATGTTCATCCAAACTTTCTTTTTCTCTATTCTCCAAAATGAAATTAGAAGAGGGGTGGGTAGAGGGGGGTACAAGTCCAATACTAATCCCAAATCCAGAAGCAGTTATAGTCTGGCTCCAGATTTAAGCTCGGAAGGCTGTTTGTCTTTACCAAAGTCCATATAAGAATTTAAAATACACAGAAACATTACTGCCCAATTCTGCCACTGTTAATAATTCTGAACACCTTTCATTTCTCCATGGAGACCCAGAAAGTTATGCACAATTTAAATCTATTCTGCATGTCAAAGGGAATTTCTTGCACATGAACACACTATGCTTTTAAGAGAAATATGTCCCAAAGGATTTATCTCTCCCTATTTAATTAAGGACATAATTTTCCAAGTGCTATATTTCCCTATTATATGACTCAGAAATATTCAAAATTTTCCAAATGAATTTTCTAAGTCCTGATAGGGAAACATGCAGATTCAAGTGAACAGAGAGACTGTGTCAATGCATTTGTAAAAGGGTTTAAAATTTTAAGTATTTCTTGTTGTACAGTCAACTCCTGCTTTAAATCAAAGACCAGAAGAATCCATGAGAGATAAGGTAGAGTCCAAAGTAAAAATCTGATATTTAGATAGAAGCAGCAACAGTTCTAGCTTAGATTTTTTTCTTTCTCTTTCATCATTTCTATCTTATAGGTTGGACCCTAGAGCTGTGAAGATGACTGTTCTCCCCATGGAAAATCCCTTCCCTTACATGAGATTTAATTTTCTTTGTATTCGTTCAAGCAAATGGTTTTATTGCCAAAACAACAACAAGGACAAAACAAGAAACCTTTTTCTTTCATTTTTATGAGGTTAGCTAAGATGATATGTTTCATTTCTAAGCCACTGCTGTAAAATTAAAGAAAACTGTGGGTTTTCTTAATAGATCATCCACAAGTGATGGCATTAAGCTCCCAGTGCTTAATGTCCTGTGGCATTCCGAGTGCATAGTCCTGTGACAAATGTGCTCATGTGAGTGTAGATAGTTTTCATATGAGCCTCTCCATTACAAGTATGCAGGACAGTCACTCTCCGTACTGGTATGCTGGAATGGTATCACTATACAGAAAATATTTATTACCATGTGGGAAGGCAGAAGAAAACTCAGGTGACTGTACACACAGCTCTCATACAGTCACAGTGAATAGAGAGGGCATAAGAAAGTAGTCAGATTCTCAGCAGGCTAACTGGTCAGTTCTTCACCTTCAGTTCTTAATCACTCTTGGCAAAGATTCAGCACCTCTGCTGAAGGTGGAATAGACTGCCCCATACCTAAGCCAACTGCTGTCAGCATATTTCTTTCTGTCCTTCCTATAAGTAAGGTTTGAATGGAAGGTCTCTTTGTTGATGTAGATTTTTTTTAAGGTAACCTTAAGAGGTTAGTTTCACCACTTTTCTTTACACAGATACAAAATAGCTCGTTCTTGCCTTACAAAACTCAGATTTTATGGCTTTGATTCTCAGCTTGCTAACTGTCTTTCAAATGGAAGAAAGGGTTGTCTAGATTTATGAACTAAATCAATTCTAAGCCAACATTATAAACTACTGCAATATCTTCTGATAGCTCAAAATAGGATTGTATGTCCTGGGCAGGAAAAGTTATGTGAGAAACAAAGAAACAAAAAGTCTTTACCCTCATGGAAAACAAATTTTTCCTGAGATCTGATTATCAAAAATATTGCTTTCTGATTCCAGTCTTCCCAAACAGTGAAAATTATAGTTTCTGAATTAATAGCCAGTATCTTAGGAAGTTAGGCTACTGTTTGTAGTGGGTTTGTAAGTTTAGAATTTTTAAAGAGAGAAGGATGCTCTTGTTTGGCTTCTCTGGAGGTACTCACATGGTGCCTTAAAATACAAGCCCAAATAGCAGTGTATTTCCCAAGGGAATGTTATATTCAACAGTGAAAATTCCCACCAGAAATCTTTTTGCTAGTCTTGAAATATATTTAATCTTTTTTCTTTCCTTCTTGCCTCTCCACAGAGACTGAAATCATTATTTTCTTAATGGTAATATCCTGTCTTCTTTTAAAGCTCTGTGAAGGAAATGTGGGTTTGTGCTAATTATTTTCAGTTCTGAAACAACCACAATAGCAGAGTCTGGTTAATGTTTTCTTTGAAGCAGTTATTTAAGCTTGATTTCAGTCTCTCATTATAAATGAACAAAAGAAACAAAAAGTGATTTGCACTCAAGAATTACAACTTGAAGTGTCCCTCAGACAAAACCAGCAGCTACTAAGATTTTCAACAGATATTAGTAATGATGGGGATGAATTTGTAAAGCATGCACACGCCTACACTTGACCCACAGTGTACCAAGAAGAGAGAAAGCCAATATGGCCTCATTAAATGGAGAGGCAAAATGCAGAATGTACAAACCCACAGAAATTATCCTGCTGCCAAGCAACCATGGGGGAA